>APFE031530607.1:16340-49071 GCA_000404065.3 Pinus taeda
ACATTATTGGTCTACGGGTTACACTCACGCTAGATTGATGAAGGATGCCTTAATGCCTTCCTTCTAGCAGATCTTTCCTTATCGACTCCGACTCATTGCTCTGGGGCAAAGATCTAGAGTCCATTTGGCAGTACCTTGGGGTTTGCAGTCATTAGTGGCAGATCCTTCGCTATCGACAGTGGGGAACCATCATTGTCTCTTGATCGATAGATTCTTACAGGTGTTCGACTTCAGCTCATTTATTCGCACTTGCTAGTTTGTACTGGGTACCTTGACGCTCATTATCATTATCGGTGAGTAGTCTCACGTTTTTTAACGGTATACATCAATGACCGGTAATCAAATGATTTCTCACATGGTCGACTTCAGATCATTTATTCCCATGGTGTAGAAATGTACCACGGCGGTCGGTGAAGACCTCAATTTGTATCAACATTCATTGGTTCACTTGACAGTTGCTCCTGTTGCTACTAGTTGATACCACTCCACCTTATATGTTGCAGTCATTCATGGCGACATTCTATATGCTGACACCTTAGTTTGCAATGTAGTACCATCCTTTTCCATCATGTTCAGTTGGTACCTTTTGGGATCAATCTTTGATATCAGTGATTCGTTGTATCTTTCAGCATCATTGACAGTCTTATATGTGATATTCAGACATGTACTTGTTCGATCATGATCAGATGATCCATTATGTATTTTCCAGTCATTTATACTTGTATACCTAGTGGATCTGCTTGTACATGATATGCAGACATGCTTTGCTTTCTCTGATCATGGGTATGCCCGCCTTAGACAGTGTTTTTTTCTGATCTTCTTTTGTGGCTTGGCAGGCTGAATTCTAGTGAAGTACTCCTCGGCTTTTGGCAGATTTCCTTTCCATGTACTTGCTTAATATATTTCGGCCATCATGTACCCCTTCTGACCTCATATATTAGGGGGCATCTGTTATAGCTCCAAATCTCACTATTATGGTTTGTGATGCTGCACTCATGGCCTAGGGCAACCCCTCCTTCCAGACCTGGTCCAAAATCTAAAAAATAGTGCTTTATTCCCTGTATGCGACATTTCCCTGAGTTAAACGCGTGTATACGCGGGATCATATATACCCAACCCACACATATGTATTAAAAAACTTTAAAAAATATAAAACTCCTTATTTTGGGGCGGAGATCGCGGGTTTTACCTGCTGATCACCTGTTAGTGCCCGTGGCCTCAACTGTTCCCAACCAATTCCTAACTAAAAAAGTACTTTGGAATTGGTATAAAAAGACACCAAAGGGAAGGCCTAAGGGAGGAGAGAAGAGAGATAAAGGTTATTACACTGAGATTTCCCCCTCATCACGTTTGAAGACCCTTGTGCCTTCTGCACTTCCCCCATTTGTAGAGGAAACCCTTGTTTCCTTGTGATTTGATGTTCATCCCTTAGTTATGGCATATTGGAGTGAGTATTGGAAGCAGATATGCTAGAGGCTTGAGGCAGGACGGATCCAGAAGGAGGCTGAGCTTTGAGCCTGCAGAGGTTGCTCAGGGGATATTGCTCTTTTTTGTACTTTCTATTTGTCTAATAAAGAAACACGTCTTGATTCCCGATATGCTTCTTCTTTATGTTAATGATGTTCGTGTTTGAATTTCATGTATGAATGGATGTCTAAAATTTCATAACTAACTCCTTTCTTGTATAACATAAATATGATTTTTGTATAAATCTTTGTCCATAAACTGCTGCATTCTTTTGAATTGTTGGTTTTGCAGGGCAAAGGAGCGAAAGGGACATGAAGAAGGGTTTGGACCCTTAAGGAACTACCCGAACGTAGGACCTGAGGTACGTCCTTCTTACCTTAGAATTAGCTTTTGCTAGCATAATGGTTGTGTGTGTGCATGTTTCTTTGTTTAGACAACTTTCAGTCTGCTAGGGTTCCACCCAAAAGCCCTAGGGGATAAAATCCCTCAACACTGCCGCATCTGAGCCCAAGTTGTGACGCTATTGCTAGGTAATCCCATGAACCAGCGTAGTGCTACGACCTTCAGAGTAGAAGGGAACAATCTCAACTTTTGCTCGTCTTTTGCATAGTCATAAGTTAAACAGATAACAACAAACTCAAACAAGAAGGTGTCTGGATCTTCTGTAGTCACACAATGGAAGTGAGGTAGGGCTAAAGGGCTTATATTCTTCATTTTGGTGTCCCCATTGGTCTCCCGAATGGGAAAGGTACCCTCTATTCTCTCTCCATTTCCCCTAGCATTTCTCTTTTTAGCCACTAGCTCAGGAGGAATGTTTTCTTTTTCTTCCTCCTTCTTCAAATATTTCTAGATGTTCACCTAAGAGTTATTCTTGAGTGTAGCCACCGAAGAAGAGAGACGGATGGCTATGTGAAGTAGTAGGAGTGTTAGGCAAAAATTTTCCTGAGTTATCTCTATTCCTAGGAGGCATGAAAGGAAATCTTTTTGGTTGGTTATTTGTTTCCTTTTCCCCACACTGATAGTACCTGTAGAAGATGAAATTGATAAAAAAAATTGCAACTAGCTAAAATGAAATTTCCAAATGGATATTTGCAGGATTGAAAAGGAAAGCAAGGAAATGCAGAACTTGAAAAAAAGAAATGACTAGTCTAATTTTGCTGAAATAAACTATTAGTAGAATGTTGCAATAAGAAATAGAAGAAAGCAGTAATCATAGAATACTCTGATGCTTCCTCAGCAATGGCGCCAAAAAGTGGTGAGCACGAGTATTGCAGCAAAAATTTTGCATCTCCTGGGCTACAAACTTTACTTTTATCAACATGGTAGTTCGTAATAAACTTGGAAGCGTCGGTGCTGTATGCACAAGTACTAGTTCTCACTATAGGTTGTCACTTGGTCATCCGTCACAAGATCACTAGGAGCTCATGCCAACTTCTATAGATTTCAGAAGAAGCTCTATGTGTGATGAAAGGAAAGAAAGATTACTTGACAAAAGCTATTCTACTTGCAAAAAGGAAAAATACTGGTATGCAAAGCAAAACCTAGTAAACCCTAATTAACAATCTAATTCTACTTTTGCCAAAAACACTATGAAAACCATGAAAGCAATTCCATTGCCTACTCAAGGAAGTAAAAAACATATAACCATGCTATTTTTGGAATTAAATAAGCAAAAAATAGATTTTTGGATTTTTATGTGTTTTTATGTGAATTTAACATACATCTAATTTATTATGTGTGGAAAACAGGTGGCATTAGAGGGTGGTTTTGGAGCTTGGGATGATGAAAGCTAGTGTGGATGGGTCCTAGGAGGTCTTAGGTGGCCTTCTGAAGGATTTTCCCACACTTAGCCTTCAAAAGAAATCCTACATGAAAAACTATAGGAGGACATAGGAAAACTACACGAGGAAAACAGGGTAACTACAAGAGGCCTACAGGAGGAGTCTGAGAGAAATTTCTATTGTTTTGAGGGTGTGAGAGGGGGTGAAAAAGGTGGATGATGGTTGGAATGAGGTGTTAGGTCACCTAAGGTCTACCATGAGTCACTAGGAGAGAGAAAGATGATTGGGTTTTCTCAAGGAGAGAGGAGGAAGTTCTATGAAGAATGGAGGAAACTAGGGCAGAATTGAGGTGAGGTTTGGAAGACCTATAGGGTGTGGATCAGATGGAGGGTTTGATTGCTGGTAAGATACCCTAGTGTTGGAAGATATTTGTTGCATAGAAACCAAGAAAATTGAGCGACTATTGAATGAATGCATTCTAGGAAAACTAGAGTTTTGCATAAAAATGGTCTAAACTATGATATATGAAAGGAAATGCTAAGAAATGTTGCAAGAAAGGAAAGCATGAAAGAGGACTACTACAACTCCGGGAGCGAGCATGATAAAGGATATTTAGATCAAAGCAAAACTAGACCATTAACCTACTAAAGAGCTGCAAACACTAGAAGTCCTATGAATGAGGAAAATTTGTGTTTTTGGGGCAGAAAGAGAGTCTTTGCCTCAAATCATGGTCCTAGAGGGAGGAATAGAGACCAAGGGACTATTGCTAGCCTTTTTAATATTTTCTAAAATCTGCTTAACCTACTACAGAAAGCACAAATGAAGGCAAACTACTAAATCATCAAAAGCAACCTATTCTTAACCATACAAGAAATACTTCTAACAACAAGCTAATCTACAACTGAAGAAAAGCATACAAATACAGGTAAAGAGGATCTTGGCTGCTTGGATTGGGCCCTAACCCAAGATCTTCATCCTTCTAAGGTAACTCAGTGCTAGCTCAAAAGGGATTCCAACTTCATTATCAAAACAATAGCAAGATTACATAAAGTTGTCACAAAATAATAAGCTCAAAATTTGAGCAGAGTTTACATAAGAAAACAATCCGACCCTAGTGAGGCCTCAGGCCTCTCTACTTATACATCTAAATCTACCAACAAATTCCTTAAAATAATGGAGGCTTGGCTCCCAAAACTCGAGATAACTATTAGTGATCCTCCACTTGCTTGGTTGCCTTCTAGTGCATGATTCGATTGCTTGTACTCCGAGCTGAATGAAGCGGAATTCGAAGTGAGGGGTAATAAATGAGGGGGATTCCCTCCTATAAGTCCTCTTCTCTATCTAATTTGAGTTATTTCTACCATTTGACCACTGGATCCTTGACTTTGACCTCGAAATCCATTAATAATTTGCATTAAATACATGTTAGACCACATGGCATCATAACTAACTCAACTCACTCTATAAGCATAAATATAATAATAAAATCATACAATATGCTAAGAGAATGGTTGATTTGACTAGTTTAGGAGGTAAAATGAGCCATATAATTACCCATTTATGAGGCTCATCAGCATGTAGCCACCACATCTCTTCTGAAAGATAAGTTACCCTTGCCTGAGCTAGTTTATTTCGATTCTGCATGTAAGCATATTTCAGTTCTTTCATATTAATGAAATGAAGTGCTATTTTTGCTGCAACTCAATATTTATGGCTATATATATATTCTTTTGTGTTCCTATTTAAGTTCAGATCAGTGGTATTAGAACGATCTTCTCTTTCTATGTTTTTCTTTGCATGTCCCCAACGAGGTTAGGGTATAAGGAGTTAGGACCCGAATGTTATGCTCTTGACCTATGAGAAATTCCATAATACTAGAAATGCAAAGAAATATAACCTACAACACATAATAAAATGAGAAAAACAACAAATATTTATTATTCAAAGATAGATGTAATTTTCACTTGCCTCTTCGAGGGGGAAACCTCTACACAGTAGAGCTTGATTACAGATAAGACTTGATGATCTTTTCCTTACTAACTACGACTATTTATAGCTAAATGAACCTCCAACAACCTAACTACTAGCGGTCCTTTGCATAACATGGGTTAACCACTTTATTTATTACTTATGGCCCATTTGCCACTAACCGTGATACCTTTCTTAAATGTGGGTCAACCATTTACTCTAGTAATATGGGCTTTGTTGACTCTTTAACTAACTATGACTATGAATTGGCCCCATTGGGCTTATTACATAAATAAAGGGGTTAGGGTTGGACCCTAACATGCCCTCCCCCATCAAAAGAAGCTTTGTCATCAAGGTTGAAGATGTGGAAACTACTGAAGAATAGTGATTGGTTCCTAGGTCGCATCTTTTGGAGAAGTGTCTTTCCACTTGACAAGGACTTTCTTGATCATGCAACCATGGAGATGTCTTTCATGGTTATCAAGGACCTTTTCTGATTGGATCCATAGTGGACCTTCGTCATCCAATTCAAGTAGATTGGTTTGAATTCTGCAATTGTTCCCCACCACTTTCTTGTGGCATGAAACATGGAATACTGGATGGATTTTTGAAGGATGTGGCAAGTCCAGTTGGTAGGCTACTACTCCAAGGTGCTGAAGTATTTGACAAGCTCCATAAAATTTGGGGCCTAGTTTCTCACATCCCTTCTCCTTGTGATATGTTTGCTTATATGGTTGCAGCCACTGGAATACCTGATCCCCTTCTTTAAATGTGTGCTTGAAATGATGTTGGTATGCTTGTTGCTTCATTCGATTATGAGCTTGATGTAGATTATATTTGAGATGAGCTATCATGACAACATGGTTCTTTAGTAGTTAATCAACTGATTTCACCTTAGAACATCCAGGGATATAAGAAATAGGTGAAGGTGGGAGTTGGCCATACACTTCCTCGTATGGAGTCATCTTGGTGGCTTCATGATAGTTAGTGTTATACCACCATTCATCTAAAGGTAGCCATTGTACCCATTGATGCTTCTTTTCTAAAGTGAAGCACCTTAGATTTATCTCCAAACATTTTTTTGTTGACTACTTTTGTTTGACCATTGGTTTGTGGATGATAGGAAGTACTTAGTTGGAGTTGGGTGCCTTGTAGCTTGAAAAGTTCTTGCCAAAATTTGTTCATGAAAGTGGGTTCGCAATCAGACAAAATGGAAGTTGGCATGCCATGCAGTTTGAAGATCTTGTCCATGAAATCTTGAGCCAACAAAGTGGGGGTAAATGGGTGGGGTAGAGTGCAAAAAGGAGCATATTTAGAAAGTTTGTCCACAACCACCATGATGATGGATTTGCTGCCCGACTTTGGGAGACCAGTAATGAAATCCATGGAAACATATGTCTAGACAGAGTCAGGGAGTGGAAATGGATTTAAGGTTCCTTTAACTTGACTATTTCACCTTTATTATGTTGACACACATCACATTCAAATACGAAAGTAAGAATGTCATTTTTCATGGCAGTCTAAAAGAAAGAATGACAAGTGCGATCATAAGTCTTCTGAAAGTTTGAATGCCCGGTAGTTGGAGATGAGTGCAACTCTTCCAAAATGTGTGTTTTGAGGGTGGTCGTCGGTGATATAACTCCTCAATCCTTGTAGAGAAGAATATCATCCTTCCAATAGTAGTCAGCTAAGGAATTAGGACCTGCTCCCAAGTTATTAATAAGTTGGGATAGAGATGGGTGTGAGAACCATTCCTTGCAATCTTCTTCAATCCAATCTAGTATGGGAAGAGAGATTGATAGGAGGATGCTTTCATCCTCGAATTGGCGTGATAAAGCATTAGCTACTACATTTTCATTCCCTTTCTTTTAAATTATCTCATAATCATATCCCGTGATTTTGGCCAGCCATTTATTTTGTTATGGTGATGATAGACATTGCACCAAAAAATATTTTAGGCTTTGATGGTCCATGTGGATTTGGAAACGTCATCCCAATAAGTATGGTTGTCATGTGTCTACTGCATGTAAGATGGTCATCATCTCTTTCTCATAGATAGATTGACCCAGATTTTTTCCACTAAGTTGTTGGTTAGTGAAGGCTAAGGGTCGACCTTCCTGCATTAATACAACACCAATAATCGTACCAAAAGCATCACATTCAATCAAAAAATATTTGGTGAAGTCTAGTAGGCCTAATATGGGAGTGAAGCACATGGCCTCTTTGAGAGTCACAAATACCTGCTCTACTACATCAGTCCAGAGAAATGAAGTTTTCTTGAGAAGGTTAGTGAGGGGTATAGAAATGCTACCATAGTTGTAGAAAAATTTGTGATAGTAGTAAATGAGACCCAAGAATCCCCTCAAAATCTTCATGGTTTTTAGTTGGGGCCAATATTGCATTCCCTATATCTTTTTGGGATGAACCCTCGCTCCTTCACGACCCATAATGTGTCCCAAATACTCAACTTTTTCCATGCCAAAAAAACACTTAGACAATTTGACAAATAATCTATGAATCCAGAGAAGTTGCAATATTTTGCCTACATGAGGAAGATGTTTATCCCAGGTTATGTTGTAGATGAGAATGTCATCAAAGAAGAAAATGAAATTTTTTCAGAGATATGATTTCAGCAAGTGGTTCATGAGGCTTTGAAAAGTAGATGGAGCATTACAGAGACCAAATGGCATGACCAAGAATTCATAACGGCCTTCATGATTTCGGAAGGTAGTCTTAGGAATGTCTACTTCCTTAATGCATATTTGGTGATAGTCGTAGTGAATATATAGCTTGGTAAAAAATTGTGCACCATGCAGTTCATCAAGCAAATCATCAACAAATGAAATAGGAAATTTGTCTTTGACAATGAGATTGTTGAGGGCCCAAAAGTCCGGACACGTGTCATTCTCCATATTTATTTAGTACCATGACCATTGGTAATGAATAAGGTCTGATGCTAGGATGAATAACACCAGATTCGAGGAGTTCATTCTTTTGTAAGAAAGAATATATGTATGGGTGCACATTAGGCAGTTGGGCCCACGGGACGAAAGGGATGCTATGATCATGTTCACCTATAGAGGTTGGAAGCTCTTTAGCTTTGTAAAATACTTACTAGTGGTGGTCTAAGACTTGTTGCATCTTAGGATGAATATGAAGAGTAGTGGATTCAGTGGCATAAATGGCATTAAACTAGGCAATGACTCTGTGATGGCCCTTTTTCAAAAAAAATTCCATTCGATGCGAGATGATGATAGTAGGAACACCTGCTTGGAGTCCACTTAGTGTATGAATGTAGTCATTCTACTTAAATCTCATATATAACTCCTCGAAATCCATTGTGATTGGGCAGATTATGTGAAGCCATTCAGCACCAAAGACAATGTCACAACAACCCATTTCAATCACAAACATGTGGGTATTTACGTGGTAGTCTCCCATATGAAGTTTAACAATTTTGCAGCAGCCTTCACATTTCATGGTCCCCCCATAATTGGTAAGGACTTGGAAATTTAATATTTCTCATAGCAAACAATGAAAAACTTCGATGACTCACTTATGGATAAATTTATGAGTGCTTCCACTATCAATCAATACCACTATTGGTCAATGTTTAAGAAAGCCTCGGATTTTGAGAGTTTTAGGTGCAGAAATGCCCACCAAAGCATCTAGTGAGGTAACTGGTTAGTCAGGCATAGCTATGAGATCATTGTCATGTTGAGTTTCCTCAATTTCATCCTCTGTCCTCCAAGGGGTGGGGCTTCCTTAGATGATTTCTTATTAGTAACATCAATTTGAATGAATTTTGGTTCCTTGCATTTATGCCAAGGGGAGTATTTGTCATCACAATAGTAGCACAATCCTTGTTTTCTTCTTTCACCCATTTCTACTGGAGACAACTTGAAACTTAAGCGTTTAGGTAGGGCCCTAAGCCTAGGTAGGACTCCCCTTAGCTACGAAATTTGGACGAGTGGACTGGGTAGCTAAGGCAAGTTCCACCTCATCAGCCTTTTTGCAAGCGTCCATCCACATAGGTGGGTGGTGCATCCGGACATGTGCTTGGATGGCTTCTTTGAGACTGTACCCTTAGTCGTACTACTTGATTACCCTATCATATGCATGAGTAATCTCCCCGAGTTCTTTTCTTAGGTTATTGTAGAAGCAATATGGCCGATGGTCTATCTAAGGCTAGGTTTCAAGTGATCCTCGGGGGCTTCTGATATACCCAAGGGTATGTGTAAATGCATTTCGTGTGTGGTTTTGTCTAATGTGCTACTACTAAAAGGGGTACCCATAGGGGTTATAAGGGAGTCCAACAAGTGTGACCAGCTCTTGTATTGACTGCGTGCATGCCTCCTTGAATCCATAGATTTATGCACTTAATGACCAATCCCATGATTTAAATATGTTGGAACATGCCTCTAGCCTAAAAAAAAACTCTACGAAAATGGGAGGTACAAATGGCCTTGGAAAGTGACATGATACCACTTGTTATGCTCTTGACCTGCGAGAAATTCCAAAATACCAGAAATGCAAAGAAATATAACCAAAACATAAAATAAATTGAGAAAATCATCAAATACTTTGTTATTCAGAGATAGATGCAATGTTCACTTGCCTCTTCGAGGGGGAAACCTCCAGCAGAGTAGAGCTCGATTACAAATAATACTCGATGATATTTCCCTTACTAACTATGACTATTTATAGCTAAATGACCTCCAACAACCTAACGACTAGTGGTCCTTTGCATAACATGGGTTAACCACTTTATTTATTAATTATGGTCAGTTTCCAACTAACCGTGGTACCTTTCTCAAATGTAGGTCAACCACTTACAATTATTAATACGAGCTTTATTGACTTCTTAAATAACTACGACTATGAATTGGTACCATTTGGCTTATTACATATATCAAGGGGTTAGGGTTGGACCTTAACACCGAACTGGTTGAACCTCTGCAAGACTAGCCTCGCAAACCTCAATGGCCTCCAATGGTGGAAGACAAGAAAGATGAGGGGGTGGGAGATCCTTTCAAAATATTTCTCAAAGAAGCCCTCGAGTGATAGAAGAATGTGATGATGGAAAACTTTTCCCAGATCCTTTGGCAGCTACCCAGAAGAGACACATCTCCTTCCAACAACCACTCTGGAAATGCCACACCCTTTAATGTACATGTTAACTTTGATATCCCCATATTTGAAGGTTAGATAGATGTGAATGCTGTAGATAAATGGTTAAATATGCTAGAAACACATTTTCTAGTTCATGAGTTTTCCAACTAGGAAAGGATTACTTTTGTATTCCTCAAAGCCTATGTCAAGGACTAGTGGGAAACCTATTGTGAGAGAGGGATGAGAGTGCACCCTCAATATTTTTAGTCATGCCTTCTTCGAATTCTTTCTGGGATGCCATCAAAGTGAAGTATTATCCTGTCATGAGATACGGGGATAACTAGATAAAGTGGACCATGCTATGGTAGGGAAGAGACTATGAGGTGCCAGAGTTCATAAATATTTTTCATACCTTCTACACAAAGTTGGGTATCAAAGATTCTGAGAAAAATTTGGTACACAAGTACCATCGCTGTCTACAAAAGTACATCCAGAATGAGATGGATTTTCTAGAAATCTCGTCACTTTGCAGGACCTATCCATATGTTGTCAATATTGAGCTGAAATTTAAACAAAAGAAGCAAGAATTTGGATCTAAAAAATTGAATCAAGGGAATGACACCCGCAAACTGCAAAGAAAAGGTTAAACTAAGGCAAAGTAGACCAAGATAACCCGCCAAAGTCATAAGTAAAGAATAACACCACGAAGACAATGAAGGACACGGGAAAATAATGTGAGTTCCATAAGAGCCCCACTCATAATACAAGCGAGTCTTGGGCCAAACAGTCACTGGTCACTAAGATGAAGGCTTCCAAATCAGATGCCTGTTTGGACTCTCAGTTACAACCCAACAAGGGGAATGAAAAAGGAAAGCATATTATTGACGTGGAGATGAGTGCCACCATTTACACCACCAAGATCCAAAAGAATGAGTTTGAAGATCCAGACGAAGGGAATCACATATTCCACTCATAGATGTGGGTGAAGGGTTCTTCGTTGCAGTTCATTCTCGATAGCGGGATCCAAAAGAACCTCATTTCAGTAGAGGTCATAAAGTAGATGATCCTACAAACCACAACATACCCACAATTGTACACCATCGGGTGGCTTCACCAAGAATGATATCTCTGCATTAGCCAGTAGTGTTTCCTTCCCTACAACATCAAGCCCTTCACGGATGAGGTACTATCTAATGTTACTCCTCTTGAAGTTTGTTATGTATTATTAGGAAAACCATACTTGTGGAAGTAATAATGTAGATAGCACCTCTTATTATTACTTTAGGCAATAATTTGTATAGGATAACGGAGGTAGCACCTCCTACCACCATCTCTTTAATCACTACAAAGAAATGTAGTAAGATGATTTCCCACAACGAGAAGTTTGTTTTCATTATGATTCTTCCTTATGGCAAGAAGAAGATTGTGGCCAAGACCTCTAGACAGAGCTCCTCCACACGACAACAGTAGATGGACAAGGTCGTGGAGGAGTATAGGGACATTTTCACCTCACCCACAATGGTACCTCTACACTGTCAGGTCAAGCACTCTATTGATCTAACCCCGGGCACATTGCTACCCAATGGACCCACCTATCGATGCTCTGTTCTAGAGAAAAATGAAATAAAGAGGCAAATTCAGGAGCTATTACAAAAAGGGCACATCAGGCCATGTTCATCACCCTGTGGGAGACTAATTGTGTTGGTACTAAAGAAGGATAGGACCTAGAGACTCTGTGTTGAATATTGGGTGCTGAACAAGATCATTGTCTGGAATAGGTATCCAATCATGCAGATTGATGACCTTCTAGACTATCTCAAGGCCACGAAATATTTCAACAAGATTGACTTGAAGTCTGGCTATCACTAGGCACCTATTTAAACCTTATATGTGTGGAATACTTCCTCCAAATCCAAGGATGGCCATTCCGAATGGTTGGTCATGCATTTCAGGTTGACGAATTCCCCCACAACCTTCATGATGCTGATGGACGACATATTGTGACCCTTCACCAAATCATTCATGGTGGTGTATTTGGATGGCATCCCAATCTTTGGTTGGAGTTGGGATGAACACCTCCACTATATTAAATAGGTCCTCCAAACCCTACAACAACACGAACTATGTGCCAATTTGGATAAATGCATGTTTCGTATTACCCAGGTTGAATATCTGGGGTACATCGTTAATAAGAGAGACGTTGTTACATGGAATTTTCATCTACGAATGAACACATCTTCCCTAGGTGGGTGACTACACCTAGAACAATAGAATGAAAGTAGTTTAATATTTTATTATAGAAGATAGATGAGATGGAGGAACTTACTTGTTGCCTTTTGCTTCCAAAATCTCTTTTGAAGCACTCCTGTCACTCCTGTCACTCCCACTTGAGCTAAATCCACTCAAAAGGTACTTGCATCAAGAGAAACAGAAACAAGAAATGTTCAAAGCATACATGAACTATCAACTATAAAACAATGGAATCAAAAACATTGAAACACATAATCATCACATATATGAAAACTCATATGAGAAAAGGAATAAGCTCTTTATTAATGTAGAAGGAAGAGTATCACCCAATACAGTTTGATCCTGTACCATTCCTACAACTTCATTTCAACCCTCGCCACATTAAAAGCACACCAATCCAGTAGCATAACATTTCTTTACATAAACTCAATCCTCAAACCAACAAAATCTCCTTACAAACTTCAGATTCTAGCCCCTTGATCACTATGATGAGTGCTCAATTTATAGGAAATGGAGTTGGTTTTGTCATAAATGAGGGTATTGAATGGCATTACAATCTTGGAATTAGTTTCCATGGAGCAAGGGATGAGAGGACAGGAGGTTAATGGATCCTTAGCCTATTCAATTTCGAGCTCATAGAAGGGGATAAGAGATGGGAACCTTCTAGAGTAATCTAGAACGAAGGAATATTCCCATAACCCTATGCAACTTTTTCTCAATCTTGCCCAGAATAGGCTAAAGAGGGCCTAAGTGCATTGCAGTGTAGGCCACAGTGGGCCTCCTTGCTCTGTAGTGCATTTACCCCTGACCAAGGCTATGCTGGTGTCCCAAAGACGCATTTCAGCAAGGCTTTAGGCCAGGAAACTTTCATATAAGGAAGAATTGAATGTGATGACTTGTCTAGGGCATGTAACAACTCAATTAGGGTTTGATGAGCCCTAATTGTATTGATATGAATGTCGGGAGTGATGTGCCCAAATAGACCTATAACAATTACCCCCTAAAGCATGAAGTCAAAAACGATAATGTCAAGTGATATGGTTTATCATGTGATGGATATGAACTGAAGCGAAAGGTGACTTGCATCGATTACAATACATCATGATATTTTTAATTTTTTCATGAGTTGTTGAGGGAAGGCATACCCATACTCATCATATAAACTTTTCATTACATGCACATAGATAGTCGTCTACAGATATAAACCCATGATAGGATGACCATCCGTGTAAAGCCATTGTACACATGATTTAGTACTCTCTAGAAACCGCAACCCAGATGGATGAAACTATGAATCTAACCATGTGAATATGTGATCTTAAGTTGAATATGGGAAGACACCATCTGATTAATAGCCAATGATGTAAGTTGGTAATAGACGTGAGAGAGATCATCGATAATGATAATGATTCTCAAGGTACTGTAGTACATTCTTCATGGTGAGAATAAATTTTTTGATGTCGAACACCATACAAAGTCTTTCAGTTGAAGGCCTGCAATGTCAGCCTATTTTTGAAAGTGAGAAACTTGCCATTGATGTATGCAAGCCTCAAGGTACTCGAAGGGTGTTTCTAATTCAACTTCTTGGATAATGTGCTTGTTATTACTGAGATTTTCCTTTGAAGTTATTGGAAGAAGGAAACGATATGAGGTAACCACAAACCAAACTTTTAAGTACAGAATCTAGCCAATCTATACTCAGAGAGGGCTCTCTCTTTATGATTTAGCTTTGTTTGAAAATATTTTAGGCTAGTTATAAATGTTCAAGGAGGTTGTTTTGTTTGAGAATGGTGGAGTTATGAAACAAATGGGAAAACTAGGCTTTTAGGCCATTGGGCTATGGAGTCAAACATGGATATTTCACTAGAATAAGTCAAATTGCTGAGGTAGGATTTCAATAGCCAGGATAGCAAAGTAAAGAAAATCTTTTGGGCTTGAATGGATGATTTTTTTGCTCAAAACAAGAGGGCAATCAAGAATCCTCAAGTTAGGATTAGAAAGAGGAAAGGAAGATAGGTCAACCAGCATAAGGAAATTAAGAATCCTATACCAGGGACTTATTATAGAAAACTATAGGGATGGAGGAGCAGTTAAGAATTCCTTTACCAAAATAGTTTAGAAGAAAATATATAAATGGTATATTGTTAATAACAGAGAGCAATAATGCTAATTATAATATACTTTGACCATTTTACCATTTATATTTTAGATGCATGAAACATTGAAACATATAGAAAACACATAAAATCACAAGGATAGAATACTTATTTGCAATTAGACTGCACGAGAATATGATGAAATGACCTCAACTTTCATACCTTTTCCAACAAAAATCTAGATTTGATTACAAAAACTTTCTTAACTTTACAACATAGACTTACAGAGATGTTATATAATCGACCCTCAATAATTCGGATGGAGAAGTATTTATACAAAAATTACATCAAAATATCTCATAACTACATGAGATTTATTCTAGGGAATACAAAATATCTTTTACAAAAATATAGAGACAGATGTAAAACTGATTGCTACTATCCCCTTATTTATGGAAGAGTTGGTGGTTGAAACTTGAATTTGCCTCTTGCTATTGCTCTTAGTAATTGTGTGTTGCATCCTTTTTTACTTTTCCCTACTAGTACTCTTTACCTGTTTACTGATACTCTTTACCTGTTTACCAGACTTTACCTCAGTGAATATTTTCTTTTACCTCAGATTTACCATAGTAACTTACAATATTACAAGCATATCAGTCCACCATTCTTCATTGGGTATCTTCATCCTAATCAATTTTCTGTATATTTCATCACCCTCAATGTGCTTTGCAAAATTGGGTTGAGATGTGAATAAGTGTTGCACTTCATGCTCAATATAGAAAAGGTTTTCTAAGCCATCATATAGCATTTTTCTTGTGGGTAGTGCCTTCACTGTTAAAGCATTGGCTTGATTTATGGCTTGTTGGTGCAGTATGTCAATGTAGTCTTCATGTTTCATCAACTTGTCATTTATGACCAATAAGTTTGGAAGTCCTTTCTCTCTCAGAATGTTATATTTTATCATAAACTCATCAATGTCTTCTTGGATACATTGACATCTTCTTTCCAAGTTAAGCATCAAGTTCTTTTTGGTCAAAACTCTCTTGATTTCAAGGATGGTACCAATTTGGTCTTCTATATCATTTTTTTCTACTTCTTCCCTACTTTGGCTATTCAAGAAATTGATTAATTGGATCACCTCTTTAGGTTTCTCTCAAAATTCTTCTCTGGTCTTTTGTATAGCCTCTGTAGCTAGTTTCATTAAATCAATTTGTTCAAAGATAATTTGAATAGAAGACCAAATATTATTAATGGAATTAATGATATTGGTCCCTAAAATCTCTCTAATATCTCTTAAGGGCTTTTCAAATGTTAAGTCCTTCTATAAAGTTTTTATTTTATCAATCATCCTTCTATTCTTTCTCTCCTCTTTAGTGTAGTTTATCTGTGATACCTCATAATTGTACTCCAAGCTAGCAACCTTTTCTTTTAACTTTTGTATCTCAGCTGCTTGGATTTTCATTTCTTCCATGGACTTGATTCAGTCCTCTATTTTCTATGTTGAAGTTGGTGTTGTTTCAGAAGTGCCTACTATTGCTATTACTGCAAGAGCTGTTGTTAAGGGAATATTGGGTGCCAAAGTTGCTGCAATAGTGGATGGCACTACTATAGAAACCATGGGTACTGCAGTTTGAGGCATGGTGGTCGACTTACCTTGTTTAGACTGCAAAGATTTTCCCAACTCTTGTTCTGTTTCTTTTAGCTGTTCATTTAGCTTAAGGACCAAGTCCATAAGTTCCTCCTCATTCTGTTTCTCAATGACTTCTGTAGTTTGTAGATGTATGGAGGGAACTTGAGTTGTTTTCTGAGTGTAACAATATCTTCATTATTCTTTTTTATCAAACTCTCAGTTGCCTTAACATCTTTGGGATTATGACCCAACTCAATCACTAGGTCTTCTAATGACTTTATTCTAGTATCCTTAGCCTGAGAAGAAGCTTTTTCTAACTGTAATTGTGTTGTAGTATTGCTAAAATAATTTTGCAACTGATGTGCAATGATGGCTTTACTAGTTAAAGTGGAATAGACCATCTCACCCGTTTGCTCATGGAATTCAATTTAATCAATTGGGTGGATATCTTTAGCAAGAACTTCAAAATTTGTTTTCGAATAACTAGCCATGGACTTTGGCTGTTGTACTTTTGGCTTCAAGAAGCTCATCTGCATTTTTCCCTCTTTGATGTCAAAAGATGACATCAACCTTATCTGATTTGTGGGAGCCATTTTCATATATTTGGCATAGGTTTGAGCTTTGAGCTGCTCATTCCTAGTCTTCACCTCTTTATACCTTTCCTTCAAATCCTGGCTTTGCTCTAAAACTACTCCGAATGATGACACTTCCACACTTGGTTGCCTACTTAATGCCTGAGTTTGGGAGATAGATGGTATCTCTCCTGCTATTGTAGTCTATACTGTGTCAGTTCTTGTTTCCTCATATTCCTGCTCAGGCAAAGGATTCAATCTTGTCCTTTTAACATATACCTCATCTAATGGCATTATTGAGGGACTAGCCTCACTCTTGCTTCTTTTTTGATTTTGTTCCTCATTGAGAGGAGTCTGCAATACTAGAGGATTGCCCATGTTTGTTTTCAGTTTGGGTCAATTCCTCAGAAATGCTCTATGACCCTGAATCTTTCCTCAGTTTTGAAGTCTTTGGTTGTCCTGGTGACTGTGCACTTGGCTCCTGTGTTGGTCTCTGTGAAGATTCTGCAGGAACTTATCCAAAAGAGTCCAGATCAAGTATTTTTTCTAAATCCTTCATAACATTCTCCACTTCAACTTGTGTGCTATATGATTCCATAAGTGTTCCCTCCACCCATTCATTTTGGTTTGCATATTGTTCTATCTCTGGAATTCTATGATGAATTTAGGGGGAGAACTTACTCTTTTGTATTTTGTCACTGATGAAGCTGTGAGGATCATAAGGCCAGATGAAATTCTTTTTCAGTATCATTCTTTCAAAGATTTCTTTTGATGTTTTCCCTGTTTTTCTGTTGTTACAAACAAATTGTCCTAAGTAATCCTTAATCCTTAACTAAGCTTTCCTCTTAGCTTTCATAAAGTGGATTTCATCAGAGTTTATCATTTGCTTGTATTACTGCAGGGAAAATAATCTCATGGGGACATATTTGGGAAATTTGTAGGGAGGCAATTCACACCCATAAACTCTGATCTTGGTATGGTTCTGGTATAAGTACCAGTCACCAACCTTGTATTGGTTGGATAATTGAAGAATTATTTATATATCATCACTGATTCTAGGAGGGGGACTTCCTATCGAAATGGTAGTTACATGATGGACAAACTGATCAATAAAATCTATATAAGAATAAGGGGAAGAAGCTGAATAGTGAAAAATTGAAGTCTAGAAGACAACAGACCTAGGATTCCCTCTGGTGTCAAGTTTTTGGACATAGAAAGGGAATTTATGAGACTGGTAGTAAAGAAAAAGATGATACAAGATTGAGGAATATTTAAAGACTCTCTCATTCTCTTGTCTCATGAATTGGTCATGTATCTTGTCTGCAATGAATGTGGCATAGTCAAATTTAGTTGCAGGAGGTTGACTAGGGGTAAAAATAGTGATGAAGGGTAAGGTCAGTTCATCTACATACTCATTGGTGGTGAAATCCATAATGCAGGCAATCATGGTAATAATATCTCTACCCAAATCAGTGAAAAAGCATGACATGTAGGGAGGCGGGTCTTTTGGCATGTGCTTCTCATCAATGAAAGTCTGACAAACTCTACTAATTTCAAAACTAGACATCCTGGTAGATTTCTCAAGTAATTCTGCAATGGAAAGGGGAGTGAGGTTTTGTTCACACTGTAATTGCAACATATCATTAATAAACTCGGTTGTAATGGTGAAAATGATTCTTTGGTCCGGGGACATTACAACTCTTAAATTCGGGTTGTAATTTGCATGGCATTGGTGGACAATATCTGGGAAAATGTTAATGGAAGGGAATTGGTACTTTGGTATATTTGATTCCCAAAGACCTATGTTATCAGAGTGGTTCAAGTAATTGTCTTGGTACTTGTAGTAGAATTTCAAGGGGTTATCATCAAAAGTAAGGTCTTTGATTTGAAAATATTTATCAGTGAAGGGGAGGTAGTCCAAATCCTTGTGGGGAGTAGTGATTGGAGCAACGTTTAGGGCAAAAGGAGCTTCCATCCTTGGTTCTTGTGTTTTCAAGGAAGAAAGCTGGGGGTTTTCAAGGTATTTCAGGAGAAACAAGTGCTTGGGGAAGTCCGGGGACTACGAAAATAGCTTAAATGTACTGAATAATTTGGGTTTAGATCAATTTAGTGGAAATTTAGTATAAAAATAGGGTTTCTGAGAGGGAAGTGCGGCAAATAATTATTTTGGTCGACTTTTTGGACAAATGGCTATAGTGAAGGCTTTTTAGGGTGTGCACAGTAGTCCGCAGTGGTCCGAAGTTCAGAAACTAATGGTGATTGATGGTTGGAAGTCAGTGGCTAGACTAGACGTACTCTGTGCATGCATGGAAGGCAGAAGTTGGTTTCTTGGACAAAAAGTGAACATTTTTGTTTTTATGCACAAAGTCAATGATTTTTGGCGGGTGAATGAAAATGATAGTTGGCAGCAACTGATTGATGGGACACTTTATCGTTTAGTGGAGGCAGTAAATGGGAACGGTAATGGTTTTCATCGCACTGTGCTTGGAAGGTTAGTGGTTTTGGCGGAGGGTCGCATGATGCCATAGATCGAGTGACATGTAGCACCGGAAAAAAGTCAAAACTTCTTGTATTGCATGGTTAATGTTCGGCCCAAAGGTCTATGCGATATGGGTGAGAGTCATTGGATGTGGGGAGGTTGATCGGATGGTAGTCGGTAGTAGGAAGTCATGTGGAGTTAATCGAGGGGCCCATTTATAATTAAAATGAATTTAATTACATCAAGGGTGATATGATTGGCGCAGAGGCCTTTTAACTAATCTAGGTGATTAATTAATCCCTCTTTACCATGACAGGGGTTTCATTCTTAACTAATCATGGTTCGATTAATTAATCCAACTCAATTAACTTTTATTATGATTTATTTTACAAACCATGGGGCGGGATATTTATTTATTATGGGGTTTTATTAATAATATGGGAAAGGGTAAAAATGTTTTGGGAGTTAAATAATAATAAAATTAAAAGTTAATATGATTTATGGAAAAAGAAAATGTGCTAAGTAAATGTCTCCGAAAATATATTCATCATCGAACATTATAACTTAGGCTAAAATTTGTTTGGGGGGGTTTTATAAATAACCCTTTTTTTCCTAAGTAAAATAGTGATTTTACTTAGGAAAAGCATTTGAAGGAGATGAGCGATTTATGGAAGGAGTGAATTTTGATGAAGGGGCTTTAGCACTTAGGCCTTGCAAGTCACTGGGCTGAGGGTCCAGTCCCTCCGGAAGTCAAAGAAATGCTCTGAGCCCCTTTAACTTTCAGGTTGTTGGTGCCTTTAGTAATTATGGGAAATTAGTAAAATTTAGGGAAAAATGAGTGAGGAGGTTAATTAGTTTGACTTTTTTCTCTGATGTAAATGTCTTCATTGTCATCCATACTTTGTCAAAGTGATGAAAGATAAATATTTGAGCTTTTAACTAAACCATTCATCATACATAATTCTACAACCAATCATCTACTTACCCACCTACACATCCTACCATTTTTACTTCTTTTATTAAGGTGCACTTAAAATGGTAAACCCTTATCAAACTTTTCTTTTCTTTTACAATGGAAATCTATCTCAGTCTAACCTTATTACATCCAAGGGCTCAGGTTAAACTGTTGAGCTCCTTTTATTCACTCTACTTATCTACTTATCTGCTAAGATTAAACAGTTTGGTCAAATTTTATTCTCTATATCTATAAACATGGAATTCAAATCATGGAATAACCAAGATTAAACTATTTGGTTACCATGGATTGTGGCATAAGTAACAAGTTTCACACAATATTTATTATACAAAAAAGTAAAATAACAATGGCATGTGGACTTGCACACTTTCATGGTCTTTCTTCTTTTTCTTGGGGTTCATTTTCTTTCCTTTTTTGACCTTTTCTTTATTCTTTTTGCCCTTTGATTTTTCTTTTAGGGCATACCCTCTTCACATTTTTTAATTTTTTAATTTTTTACAAATATGGAAAAAAATTGCAACAAGCAAAGGTATGTACATATTTCAAAGCTAAACCAAGTCAATCATGATATATGACACCTATTGGTATAGGAACGTAACAACGCTGATGTCGACAAGAAGCGACTTGTCATAGGAGGGCCTTCATGTATCCCACTTCAATGATACGAAATGAGTTTAATGATTTTGGAGATGGAATTTTATTGATGACACAAGGTTCAGGAATGGTGGCCATGAAAATGAAGGTTTATGAGTATTGGAAAGGGAATGGTGGCCATGAAAATGAAGGTTTATGAGTATTGGAAAGGATGAAGTTTACTGAGTGACTTCTATTGAACATGTCAATGACACTGAATGAATTCGCAGCATTGACCCAAAGCCAAAGTGATGGATGGTGTGATAGACCATATGTATGATAACCATAAAGCACATAACCCAACCCAAATAGTCATAAAGATGAAGTGAAAGTGTCATGTTCATGAGTGACTTGCTACCATAAAGTGATTTATCCCTTTTCCCATTTTCCCCAATCGTTGCTGACGAGTACCTCTTTATCTTTTAACAAGCTTAAGGAGGATAACATATGCTTGTAGTATAATTCCACCCTTTGGGTGAATCCATCACTATGTGATTTTTTAACGAGCCTAGCGAAGGTGAAACTTGGTATTGTCATGATGGACAAGTTTGTCACTGTTTGATGCTTTAATGAGTTTAACGACCATGAGAACTTGGTCCTTTTCATGTTTAGAGAGTTTGAAAAGGGACAAAAAGAAAACTCCACAAGTTCTTTTTTGTAAGTTTCTCTCTCAAGTCTAAAAAAGTGTAAAATAATAAAAGTGAGAACCTATTGACCATGTTTGATCAACGTATTCCAATTTCATAAATAATCTATCTCAGTCTAGAAAAGTGTTAAACTTATGCTGAGTAGATGTCGTTTCCAATCCATTTACGAGATAAAAAGAACAAGCGCTCGACAATCTTGCCATATTTCAAGTATGGAAAGAGCTTAAAGAGGACTCCATTTATAGGAACGAGTGGTGTCTAGGATAGAAAATGGTTTTGGTGATGTTGGAACTTCTCAAAAAATGTTTATTTATGTGAAGAGACTGGCTAATAAGGCCACTCATTGCAACTGTTCCTCAAGAAAGGAAAATCAACCAAGTGAAAGCATATGATCGGCCAAAGAGATGGTCGCGATGGAATGAAATGACTAAGGCTCATCTAGCATAAATTAGCTGATAAAGACGACAATCACGAGATGTATATTGGGTTGGGTTCATTTTTACACAAGCTTGAAACAAAAAAATGTGCGTGAAATTGGTTTACATGCTGCTAGCATGATGACTCAATTATAGGTGAATGCCCCCAAAGCTTCATTACATTCACCTAAGTAGACTATGCGTGGCTATCAAGTGGATGGAATGAAGGTTCATTTACGAGATCTAGTGAAAGACTTGACTGGGATTTTACGAGATCTAATCAAAGACTCGAATTGGAACTTTTCTCCATGGGACCTTGTTTCATTTTTTAATTAGCTTGACACAAGATAGGGAACTCTACTCATATTGCTTGTTCCATTTTTTAACGAGCTTGACACAAGACAAAGAACTATGCTCAAATTCCTTGTTTCATTTTTTAACGAGCTTGACACAAGACAAGGAATTGGGACTTGTTTCATTTTTTAATGAAGTTGAAATAGTAAAAGAACTATCCTCATATTCATTGTTTCACTTTTTAACGAGCTTGACACAAGAAAAGGAATTATGCTCATATTGCTTGTTTCAATTTTTAACGAGCTTGACACAAGACAAGTAACTATGCTCATATTCCTTGTTTCATTTTTTAACAAGCTTGACACAAGACAAGGAACTATGCTCATTTTCCTTTTTCATTTTTTAACGATCTTGACACAAGACAAGGAACTATGCTCATATCCCTTGTTTCATTTTTTAACGAGCATGACACAAGACAAGGAACTATGCTCATGATTCCTTGATCACGACCTATAAGAGGTCATGACTTCCAAGAGGTTCTCATCGGCTGGGAGAAAAATTCTCTGGAAGGGATACGTAGCGAGGAATCCATTAGAGAGATCTGGTTCCAGTGCCCCCAGTCCATAATGCACAACATCACACAATTGATCGTCAGTTGATTTAGGCATGGAACAGGTTGCCACATAATTGACCCATTACGAGGAAGATACCATTGGGACAAAAGGACCATTTAGCGAATATGGTTGACTGGAAACCATATTTGGTTTGGGAAATGAAAGCTGGTAAATGGTGAAAATTATGCCTTCATGCAGGAAACACATCAATCAAAAGAGCGTTGAAACAATATATCCCATGTCATAAACATAGTTGCGCCCAAGAAGTAAATTATAATCTAAAGGGACTTGGACTACCATCACATTGCGATAAACATTTTTCCCACCCAAAGTAATAGGAAACTAAGGAAGGATCCCTAATGGTTGACTAGTTCCTCTATTAAAAAGCTAACAGACTCTGGGTAACAGGCACAAGTGGGAGCGAACTGGGCACCTACCAAGGCGTGGAGGAAAGGATACTCACATATGCACTTTAATATACAATAGTGCTAGATACAATCATATTATAAACTTGTACTATGATCTGGAAAGGCACATAAGAAGGAAGATGAAATCTTGCCAGTCAATTCCAACCAAAGGAAGTGAGCAGACTACTTGGAGGGGGTACCATAAGAATGGAAGAATTACCCCCTTGAGTTACGAGAATAGGAGGATTTTTCTCCTATCTTGATGGAACAGTAGGGTTGCCTCCAAGCTCATTAGAATATGAAGAAATGAAAAGAACCTTAGTGGTATCATTATCACTCTCTACAAGAAAGGTACGCCTAACTAAAGGTGAAATCAGGTCAACTTTTCTCTTGACCTATGATTGGTCAGGTATAGACTCATGGGATTCACATTCAGAGAGAGTGGGCTCGACCGATGATTGATTTGGGTCATTCAATTCATCAACTAGTGAAGGATTAAGGGAGAGTCTCCTATAACCAGATGGAAGTTGTTGTGGAGAAGTAGGATGGTTATCCAACACTTTTTGGGCTTCATCCAGATAGAGACAATGGTGAATGGGGTGATTCCCTTCACATAACCTACATGGAAACTTAATTTTACCCTTATTTCCATGAGCTTTACTACCACTAGTTGATGGTGTGTCACCAACATGATCTCTAGAAGTTGATGACATGGGATGCAATGAATGAGAAGACCATTCTTCTAAGATATCAAGAATACCAGAACAATTTCAAATAATATGGTCTCTCGCACAAAGTTTGCAAGGATATCGAATTTTGTGAGGCTTATCAAATGGTTTCTCATCAGAAGTTGCATTCAAAGCAATGGTTTCTTGGTTGCCCCCTGCCGAGTTTTCTTCTTATTCTTCTTCCTCCCTTTCTTGTTCTTCTTATCTACCTGGTTACTACTATTAATACTTTCACTAGGTGAAGAGGAAGAAGGGGAGGAAGAAACAACCGATGAAGAAGGTAAAGGGTCAACTTTAGGATCAACTGGAGGTTGATTTTGTCTAGTTGTAGGAATATTCAGTTGCGGGGCTAAGGAGGTTGAGAACAACCATACTGGAAAGTTGATGGTAAGTCCTACAAGGGAAAATGTAGCCATATAAGGAGCACTAATATTTTGAAAAGGAGGAAAAGGACTAGGATTCCATCAAAAGGAATTCCTTGATCAGTGGACTTTGTAGTTGTTTCCATATGCCTTAAGCTAAGATCAACTAAGGAGTGACGTGGAGGATGTTATCTGCAATGAGTTAATTTTATTTTATTCAAAATAATATAACAAAACAAAAGGGGGATAATCTAGGAAAAAGGATTACCAAGTAACTATGAGCTGCAATATACTTCCTTAGTAAACCAAGGACTTAACATACGTGTAGGCAATCTCCCCAAATGTTGTGTTCAATGTATCACAGTGTACAAGGCAGCCAACTCAGTTACCTAAGGATGGATAGCAACCTAATGTAGTTCTCCCATATATACCTAAAAGTATGTGGAGGCCCAATCCGTGTTAGTGCTGTCTAATGCATAACCACACCATGAGAGCATTCCTTTATAATTTTCGTACTATAACATTGCCCTATATACCCAAAGGTACATGGATGAGCTACGATATACTTACGTACATGGAATGAGGTATCACACTTAGAATGTACTGTAGACAATTAATGACAACTACTGTGTTTTATGATGTTGGAACACATCTCTAGCCTTGATCTTCTAAATGTTATTTGTTAGGTGACAAAGCCCCATTAGGTTAATTGAGATAACTTTTAAGTTGATCTTCATTAAGAGTTTGTCTTTAAAATTCATCAGTGATGTCTTTGAAATTCCTATAATGAAAATATAATGAGAAGCATTCTTTCATTTGATTTTGGACGATGAAAACCTTAACTACAATGGATAGAGCAATCAAAATGTTTGATCAAATAGTAATGAACACATCTCATGCAATTTCCCTAAACTATTACTACAAGCACCTAGAAAACCTTTAATTGCATAGTGAAAGTTTTTATTTTCAATTCACTTAATGTTAAGGTAAACAAAAGTAAAATAATGTACATACAATCAATCAATCTTTTGCATGAACGAAGACTTTACGACAATTCCTTTTCGAAAGAAATGAAGACTTTTATGACATTTTCTTTTAAACAAAGATTAATTGAATATAAGCTAACTTTGACAATGAAGTGCTAATGATAAAGAAATCATTTACGAATCACTAAATGATCAAGGCCAAAGTAGAGCTAGGAAGAGAAATACAAGTTGATTTCAGCACCACAAACATCATTGATCTTTCAACAAACAAAAGGAGAAGCAACTTTGGAAAAATCAAACCAAAGGTGGGTTTTTTAGCCTTAATGGAACCATCACAGGCTAGAGTGGGAGACAGTGCACTGTAGTACATTGTCTCTAAGGTAGGGGTTACTCTGCAGCAAACTGTGTCAAGACCAACACTGTGCTAGTGCCAGAGAGTCAAATCAAGAGACATTCAAGCACAATTTTTGACTAAAAATACTTCAAAAAGTATGAACTAAGATCAATAACGTAAAGAAAAGTCTACTAGGGTGTAATATGATGAGGGTAAGCCACCAAGAATGATAGTCATTCCCCAGTATGGTCGCCAATTTGTTACATGGAATTTTCACCTACAAATAAACACATCTTCCCTAGGTGGGTGACTACACCTAGAACAATAGAATGAAAGTAGTTTAACCTTATAGAATATAGATGAGATGGAGGAACTTGTTTCCTTTCACTTCCTAAATCTCTTTTGAATCACTTTCGTCGCTCCCACATGAACTAAATCTAATCAAAAGGTACTTGCATCAATAGAAACAGAAACAAGAAAAGATCAAAGCATACATGAACTATCAACAGTAAAACAATGGAATCAAATACATTGAAACACATAATCATCAATATATGAATAATCATATGAGAAAAGGAATAAGATCTTTATTAATGTAGAATGAAGAGTATCACCCAATACAATTCAATCTTGTGCCACTCCTCCAGCTTCAGTTCAATGCTCACCACATCAAAATCACACCAATCCAGTAGCATAATGTTGCTTTACATAAACTCAATCCTCAAACCAACAAAATATTCTTACAAACTTTAGATTCTAGTCCCTTGATCACTATGATGAGTGCTCAATTTATAGGAAATGGATGTGGTTTTGTCATAAATGGGGGTATTGAATGGCTTTCCAATCTTGGAATTAGTTTCCATGGAGCAAGGGTTGGGAGGATAGGAGGTTAATGGACCCTTAGCATATCCAATTTTGAGCTCATAGGAGGGGATAAGAGATGGGAACCTTCTAGAGTCATATAGAATGAAGGAATATTCCTAGAACCCTATGGAAATTTCACTCAATCTCACCGAGCACATGGTCAAGAGGGCCTAAGTGCACTGTAGTGTAGGACAGAGTGGTCCTACCTTCTCTGCAATGCATTTACCCCTAACCAAGGCTGTGTTTGTGTCCCAAGGAGGCATTTCATCAAGGCTTCAGGCCAGGAAAGTCTCATAGAAGGACACATTCAATGTGATGACTTGTCCATGGCATGTAACAACTGAATTAGGGTTTGATGAGCCCTAATTGTACTGATCTGAATGTAGGGAGTGATGTGCCTAAACAAACCTATAATAGATGTGCATGTGGACCCAACCAAGATACAAGTCATTTAGGATTGGCTAACCCCAACCACTACCATAGAGGTTTATGTCTTTCTAGATCTTGCTAATTTCCACCATAGGTTCATGTTCAGGTCCTCTCAGATATCATTTGGCCTTTAACTCAAGTCACCAAGGGTGGAGCAAAAGCAAATTTATTTTGGTAGAAATCCCAATAGAAGGTGTTTGCTGAGTTGAAGCATCACCTCTGCTTTGCACTAGTGCTCACATTACCAAACCTGCAAAAACCATTTGCGATTGAGAAAAATGCCCCTGACTATGCTATTGGTGTAGTTTTCACTAGAAAGGGACATTCAGTTGCATATCATAGTGAGACATTTCTGACACAGCCTAAACGTATCCTATGACAGAGAGATGTATTACATTGTGTAGGTTTTATGATAATGAAAGCATTACATTCTAGGGAAGGAAATGATCATCCACACAAACCACTAACTCGTGTAGTTCATACAAGAACAAGGGAATTTATAGAACAATCACCATAAAAAATGGTCCACATACCTACAACAATTCTATTCAAACATTAAGTACAAGAAGGTTAGCACTAATAATGATGTATATTGCCTCAACTGACTATCGATCATGATGGTGATCACTGTGCTTGACTCTTGTGGGCACGAGAATTTTGGGTGGCCACATCCTTATAAGAGTGATCCAGAATTTGACAAAACATACTAGATGATCCTAGAATGCAAGCAAGTTCCAAATTTTTACCTTTAGGATGCATTGTCATTTTTGTTCCTTAAAGTGAGTGTTCCAATGTGATTTTGGAGATGCATTACAGTTTCGTCGCTAAACATTTTGGAGTAGAGAAAATAGTGTGAGTGATGCATAAGTATTTTTATCGACCGAAACATCGATGGGATGTTGGGAAGTACATCAAATCCTCCATTGCCTACGCCATTTCCAAACTAACCATTAAGAATCAAGGCCTATATACTCCTCTAGAGACTCTTAATCGACCTTGGGAATCCATTTCCATGGATTACATGTCGGGACTTCCTTCTACTAAACATGGCAACAACTATATTTTCGTGGTCATCGATAGATTCTCTAAGATTACCATGCTGGCAACGTACAAGAAGAGTATCATAACAGAAGCCCCTGCTAATCTCTTCTTTGAATGAGTGTGGATACACATTGGGATGCCACAGTCTATTATCACTTATTGAGACAACAGGTTCCTATGTAGATTTTGGTCAAGTCTCTGGTCAATTGTAGATACTGTCTCTGGTCAATGCTAGATACCAAGCCCACTAAGTCCACGACTTTCCACCCCCAAACTGATGGCCAAACAGAGGTTGTCAACAAGATTATCATGCAAATTTTGTGCATGTACAACTTGAAGCATCCACACACATAGTATGAAATACTCTTGTTCACTTGATGGGCCGTAACCCACATTGAGCATTAAGCAACCAATCAAATCCCTACACTACTAGCCCTTTCGGCATCAATCTGCGGAGCACGGACTGAAGTCTCACCTGAAGCAATATGGGGGGATGTAGGAACCAATTTTCCATACCCTGAGATGGTTGTGATGTCAGTTTTTAGATCTTCTCTTATTCATCCTTGGATCCTCCTAGAAAGTCTCTGATCGTCCTTCATAGACCCTAAATAGATAGATCAGGTGCTTATGCACCTCTATAATTATCCTTACTTCTGTGTCTAACAATATTACCTTAAGTATTGGTTAAATTTAACATGCATTACAATTATCTTCATGTAAACATATATTCTCACATTCATATGACAAAGCGAAATACATAAATTTGTGCATCAATATATCATTAATTAATAACCCCACTGTTCAACATAGAATAATCACAACATTCATAGTAGAAGTAAAATAACACACACATATATGGAAAGTACACAATAATTTCAGAATATTTCTCTTTATTGGTGATTCAGATTCTCAATACAAACTCTATCTACCCTACGCACACAACTGCAGGGGTCCGCACACTCCGCTGTGGACTTCTACTCTAGGCCTTTGTGCAATCAACTACAGAGCCTCTTCCTATGCTAAGACTCTTGATCGTAGCTCTTTACAGACTCATCAAGTAATTATACTTCAAATATTGACTCCCTTAGACTCCTCTAAGACCTCCTTTTCATATAATCCCATGGTTTGCAGACCAAGCGCAAAGCTCTAAAATGGACACAACCTATCTAGAATAAGGGTGGAAAACCCTCTTTGACTCTTGATATGTTCACGATCTATGAACACAAAATGCAGAGACTTTACATTTCCTTATACAACTTCAGGCCTTATACCCCAAAACATGGGTTTTTAACCCCAAAATTGACCCTGAGGGGACTCGTTCCCAAGAGGTCCCTAACACAAACATGGTGACCCACCATCGAGTCACTCAGATGGCACGGAGATCTTGTCACGAAGACTTCCCAACTTGACTTGGACGACTGATACCTCAGCAGTGCAATGTGTTTCTACCTGCGTCATCTCCTCAACCAATTGCTTCTCGTTGGCCCTGCACTATCCGACTTAATCTTCTGCTAAGTGTCCTGAAGACTAGCCAACTTGCCTTCAATAGTGGATGTGAGCAAGTAGGCCTCATCCAACAAAGCGTTCAAGTGAGCCTTCTGTTGGATACCTATACCAATAGGTTTCATATTTCATGATTGGCAAATTCAAATGCCAAATATGCTCTGCTTTGCTGATACAAAGATCCCATATTTTCCAAGACAAGGCAAGGTGTGTACATGCCTTCATGTTTACTAAATTTTGATGGATGGTCCAACAGTCTAATCTGGATCATGCCATGTTTCAATTTTCTGTTGTAGAATAGAGAAAGAAGTCTGTCCAAACTGTTTAATCTTGGCAGACCAATAGTTAGGCAGAGAAACTAAGGTCCCCAACTGCTTAATCTGGGGCCTTGGAAGCAATAAGGGTGTTGCTAAAATAGGCAATCGAAAGAAAAAGCCAATGGAAAAGAAAAGGCACATAAGGGTCTACAAGTCCAAGTGCACCCTCCAAGAAGAAACAAAAATGCTAGGCAAGTAGATGGGTAGGTATATGGGGTTGCAGAAGAGGTATTCCTTTCAAACCGAATCTTGCTGGTCAATATAAGGAAAACAACACAATAGAGCATGTCTAAACTTCCTTTTTTCCTTGTTTTACACTCATTACTAACATCCCTACACCAGTTGTGTTTGTGAAAGAATTCAAGGTTTTTATGTTGGTTCTTGTTTCCTTTAAGAGCCACATTTCTTGTGCAAAATTCTTTTCATTTTGATCTACTCCCTAAGCTAAGTTGTTTTCAAATAAACTTAGTGATATCACTCCTCATTCACCTTCTCCCTCCATATTAACCCCTAACTTCTATTATCTAAATTCCCTATGTCACCCTTTCCCTACTATTATAACACCATGGTGTATAAACCCCAAGCATTCTATAAATATCGCCCCCCTTGGCATTATAGCCATATGTTCACTACTAGGGAATTAAATTGACATCTGATCAATTTAAGAACCCAAGCCTTACCTCTTCAGAATTCATTTACCTATTCAACCCTTCATTTGCTAAAGAAACCTTGTAAAAAACCCATTTTCACCCCTAACTCGCTCAAACGGAAAAAATACATTGAAAAACCCACTTTTCCGACTTATCCTAAGTTTTGGAGCTATGCGCGAATTTATAAAGAAATAAATTGAAAAACCATACAAATTCGCAAATATTCCAATGTCCCGCCGGGTACGAATCCCATAAAAAACACATTTTTTATTGCCCGCCCGACGCCGTATCGTCCAGACAAGTCATCGACCCGTCGACCGTCCGATCGGCCACTTTTCATCCAACGGCTCACATGGATATCGGACCGGCCCCGACGTCCGAAAGATAGCTTTCGATATCTGTCAGAGGGTGACGTCAGGCCTCGGCCACGCGTCGCTCCAACAGCGCATCGGAGCCCCCTCTGACAACTCCACTTCCGTATGAAAAGCAGTGCGATATCATACCGCCTACGGTTTCCCGTTTCCGCCAACCCGCCTGCCAACGTCACTGCCAGCATCACTGCTACGTCATCGCCGCGTCCACACCCCCGTCCGCCATTGCTCCACCTGTCCGCCACCTCACCATCCCCGTGGACCACTCATAAGCCACCAAGTCACCTAATGACATCATACTGACGTCATCCGACCCTGACCCCACCTGGTGACGTCATGCTGACGTCATCCGGAAAAGGCGCCAATGTTCCAAAAAATCCATATTTTGGGCAAATTTTCATGTTTTTTGCACTTTTTGCAAAAACTTCTTTATTGTCTTCTGCATGTATTTTGCGTCCAAACTTGCGCCAACCTGCTGAATTCGACCTGGAGACCTTCGGCGCGCCAACCCACCTGCATTTGTGACCGGGACTGTCAGTTTACCAGGTATTTATCCCTGCGAATCCTCTATGCGTCTGGTTTTGTCTGCAAATAGCCGAAATTAACTTAAAACACAGAAAAACACATAATTCACCGGCAAATCCCCGTGCCTAGTTCACATTTGAAGTTATAAGGTCGAAATTCACCGGCTAAGCCTTGTTTACCAGAGCTTTCACAAAACACCAATTATGTTCGCGCAATCGTGAGTAGGGAACCTGAACTACACCTAATTACTATGAAAGAGTCTGGCAAGAACAGGTATTTGCCCTTTTCTAGTGCTGTGTCCAGTATTTCAATTGCTGCAATTGACCCTTTGTCCTCTGTTTCTCAACAAATCACCTCTCCTTCCAAGAAATGCTCTTGTCTGTTACTCTGCATAGTAACACTAATTCACATATCAGCAGAGTTTTAAAGTCACCATGGATACACCAGTAGCACCTGTGGCTCTCAATATCGCCCCTTTAAATGCCCCTCAGAGAGAATTGGAGTGGTAGGCATTACCAGATTTGGATTATCAAATCTCAGAGGAATTTCTAATGGAAAGCAAGTTCCACATCCGCCTGTTAAATGAATTAAAGGCCAAACATGAGGCTGGAACAGATGTATTGGGCATTTGGGATTCCTTCCTCCCAATCTTCAAGCTTCCTCAGGTCAATCAATTTCTTGACCTAATTCACCTATGTGCTGATGGTTATGATGCCACTCAGAGAGCTTTGCTTGACCCTTCAGGCTCAGTTGTTTTCTATATTACCCCTGAGGCCATCAGAGAGATGCTCCAATTCAAAACTGAGAAGAAATTGGTTCCCCTATCTTTGTTTGATCTGATAAATCAAGGAGCTAAGATGACAGATGCTCAGATCACCAAGCTGAACCAACTATATATTAAATTCTGATACTGTGCAGTACCTCTCCCATTTTGCATGTTTACCTCAACCCATTGGGTAGGGACCTTGCAGATATGATCAGTCCCATTCTGGGTTATAACTCAATTGAGTATATTGATGAAACTGTACTGGTAATGATGCTCATGTTTTCCCCTGGCAAAACTCCAATCTGCTATGAGTATGCCACCTATATATCAAACAAAATACATGAGAAATTGATGAACCTATCAAGGGAAAGGGTGTCCAGATACTCCTCCTACTTCTACCACTTGATTGTATACTATCAACATGAGAAATTTTCTTTTGCTATGAAAAGAGTGGATGCACAAGGAAATCCAAGGTCAGTAGTGTATTGGACCTCAGTTTTTCACTGCAGAGCC
>APFE031530607.1:61628-116632 GCA_000404065.3 Pinus taeda
GTGAACTACAAGCTACAAAATAGCCTAAATAATACAACTGCACAACTTGAGTTGGAAAGAGCATCCTCTCAAGCAAAGGACAATAGAATCAAAGCTTTGGAGGACATCATAATAGAGCTTGGGCATGATCCCAAGGATGTCAAAGCTGTGCAGGAGCTGTTGAAGCTAAGGGATGCAGATATGGCAGCATTAAGGAAGATGATCAAGATCCCAGCAACTCTTCATCCCCAAACTGAAGAAGTTGCCCAGCTAAGGCATGACAAGGATGCAACAGCTATGCTGGTGTCACTGTATAAACAGCTCATCCAAACACAAGAAAAGTTGGAGGAATCAGGGGATGCACTTCAGGTAGCATTGCAACAGAAAGAGGCAGGCCAAACTTCTCAACCCCCTCCAGAAACAATAAATCTGGAAGAAGCCCCTCAAACCACTGCCCCTCCCATTCAGCAGACAGAGCAAGCATCACCCTCTACCTCAGCACCAACAACAGAGTAGGCTCAAAGCCTTGATATGCAGAAACTCAGAAATGAAATTCAGGTCTTGGAGGCCCAAATGACAGAGCTAAGTCAAGCCAAAGAAACTTTGGCTAAGCTCAATGAAAAATATGATATTTCCAAACAAAACATAGCTGAGAGAGAAAGAGAGGTAAAGACTCTCAAAAGGAGGATAAATGAGATAGAGGAAGAGCTCACACTTGACAAAGTAACAACTGAGCTCAAGAGAGTCCTATGGGCCAATATTCGCCAATCCATCACAGACAAGTGGGAATATATTGAGGCTATTCATGAGCAGATGGGGCTCATTGGAAAAGAACATAGGGAAATCCAAAGAGCAAGGGCATCTCTAGGCAGTATGCCTGAGGCTGCCACCAGAATGATTAATGTGCTTAATTACAGAACAAGTTCTCAGCTGGTCAAAATGGGAATTGCCAACAAGACTGAGACCATTTCGATGGTCAAAAGGGTCCTGACACTAAGAAACCTGGTACAGACATTAGAGAGAAGAAGCCAGGATATGCAGACAAACATCAATAAATTCATGGACAAATTTATAGCATTGCAGAACAGAGGTCTTCCTCACTTAATGGGCACCTCAGGAAGACTACTTTCCCATGAAAATTATGCCAAGAGGGTCAACAACTTTGCTACAAATCAGATTGCAGAAAAGCCCATCACTTCAGCAGAATCAGGGCCAGCATCAGGACAGACTCTCTACAATAGGGTAGAGAGCTTATTTTTTATCATGAATGAAATCAATCACTTGTTTGATGCGCCTCCAAATTTCTATAAATATACAGAGGCAGATGAGACCATAGAGGCAATTTTAAGACATCAATTTCCCACACAGGAAGTCTGGAATGGATTGATACAATTGCTACTAAACCAGAGCCAATAACGAAGTTTTTTCCATTGAAATATGTAAGTTGTCATGCACAGGAAAATTTTGATATATCAGCATGTATGGAGAAAAGAGCCTAAGCCAACTCAGCTTATCAATGTACTTCTCTTATTCATCCTTGGAGCCTTTGTGAAAGTCTCTGATCATCCTTCATGGACCTTAAATAGATAGACCAGGTGCTTACGCACCTCTGTAATTATCCTTAATTTTGTGTCTACCCGGATTAGCTTAAGTATTGGTTAACTTTAACATGCATTACAATTATCTTTTCATAGACATATATTCTTACTTGCGTTCGTATGAAAAAGTGAAATACATAGATTCATGCATCAATATATCATTAATTCATAACCCTAGTATTCAACATAGCATAATCACAAGATTCGTAGAAGAAGTAAAATAACACACACACAGATGGAAAGTACACAGTAATTTTAAAATTCTTCTCTTTATTGGTGATTTGAATTCTCAATACAAACTCTATCTACCCTGCAAACATAGCTGCAGGGGTCTGCACACTCATCTATGGACTTCTACCTTGTGCCTCTATGCACTCAACTTCAGAACCTCTTCCTAGGCTAATACATCCTTTTTATACAATCCCATGGTCTGTGGACCAAGGGCGGATCTATAAAACCTACATAACCTATCTAGACTAAGGGCGGAAAACCCTTTTTGACTCTTGATATATTTGCACTCTACAACCAAAAAATGTGGAGACTTTACATTTCCTTATACAAAATTTAGGCCTTTTTCCCCAAAGCTTGGGTTTTTAACCCCAAAATTGACCCCCCAGTGGACCCATTCCCAAGGGGCCCCCAACACAAACATGGTGAATCACCCTTGAGACACTCAGCTGGTGTAGAGATCTTGTTATGAAGACATCCAAGCTTGGCTTGGATGACTGCTACCTTGGTGGCGCACTATGTTGCCACTTGCTTCATCTCCTTGACCAACTGATCTATCACTGGTCCTGCACCGTCTGACTTAATCTTCTGCTGAGTCTCATGCAGACTCACCAATTCGCCTTCAGTAGTGGGTGTGATGAAGTAGGCCTCATCCAAGCAAGGTGTTAAGTGAGCCTTTAGGATGACTTCCTTGTGCTGAGCTGCATCTACCTACACTTTCAATTCCTTGGCCTCCTGCATCTTAGGTAACCTTTTCATAATGAATAGTGTGTGCTATCGCTTGACTTCATCGTAGCACTACTGCAGCTTTTGTACTTCTATTTCTAGCTGCTATATAGTAGGATATTCTTGCACGCAGGTGACTACCTCGAGCGACTGCTCAAAGAGCATGGTAGAGTCTTTCACTTCGATCTCTATTGCTGCTACCACGTCTTTCACAGTGGTCTCACACTACTCTCTGATCTCTAGTGAAGTCGAAGACTGGGCCCTCAATCGCAACTCTGCAATTTTGAGGTTCAACTCCAGCTAAACCTTTGCCAATTCATTTCATGCATTGCACACTCCAGTAGCGAACTTCTGAACCCTCACATCTATTGGCTCAGCCTCGGGAATGCCCAGCTCCGAGATAGTCCTCCACGCCTCAACCACGACTATGTTAATGCACTGGTTCTTGTCTATAATGTCTTTGATGAGGTTAAGGGTGGACTCTCTTTGCACTATTAGTTGGGAATTTTTGACCTTCTATTCGTAGATTACTTGTAACGATGCTATTCACGGGCCCAAATTTCCGCGATCACGCCGTCTCAAAAAATGTAAAGTGCCTCAATGGGAAACACAACCGAGTTGATTCCAACTCTCTTGAGTGCACTAGTAGTAGGCTTGTCAGCTTGAGTCTCTGTTGTTAGTGCTCCATCCACCAACACTATTTCTCAGGATCCCTTCCACGCAGCATCCCTAGGGCTTCTAAGGTGTCAGGCACCAAGCTAGTTGACACCGTGATAGTCTATCTCTATTATGCATGGATCTATAGCTCACGTAGACCCATCTATATAGAACCTAACGCCTATTGTTGTTGCTTCTTGAATTGCTGCAGCAGTTCCGCAGTGGCATCTCGCACTGTATCACTTGTATCATTTAAGTCTGCCTTTGTCAGGGTGATCGAGTCCTGAGATGTCTTGCTAGCCTTGGACTTCTTCCATGGCCCTCTTTTATCTAGATCTATGGTATTCTTGGTGCAGAATGAAGTCATCTCTAGGTCTGCTCCTCCTTGCTCTATCTTATCATCTTGTTCCTCGGTCTCTTGGGAAGACTACTTCTGATTTCGATTAGAGTCGTGCTCCTCTTCACCTGACTATTGCACAGCAACACACTTTGCCTTGGCCTTGGCATCAACCTCCTTTCTCCTCTTTGTGGCTAGATGCTGCATCTTTAGCTTGGATTCTTCCTTCTTCCGTTGCACGAAGGTCTTGCTAGATCCCGGTGTTGAGTCTATCACATTGCACCAATATGTCAACCATCAATCAAGGACTGTTGTAATTGCATCATCTATGGCCATGTATGGTAGGTCATGCCATTTCTGCTCAGGGTCTTTCTGTGCCCGTATTGAGACATGGTGGAATTCAACCTTGAATTCCACGTATTCCTGCAACTTCTCAAAATTTGTAGGTGTGAGCCGTGGCTTGGGGTTGATGGCCATATGTATGCTCATTTACCTCAAGATCCAGAATATCTTACTGTCCTTTATCCACTGAGGATCCTTCATCACCCATAGTGAAGCAAACTTCACTACTTATGGTAGTTCCGGTGCGACTAGAGGAATGTGGCTATCTTTAGGTAGCTCCCACACAACCAACACTATGGACAACAATAGCCATGCATAGTGGAAATTTTTATTGTGATCTTGTGCCTCGCACTGGTTAGCAAGGAATTCATCGCAGAGGTAGTATGCCTAGTTAAATTGAACTCCCTCCGCACACTGGGCCACAAAAGCTATCACTAGTGCTGGAACTTTGTCTTTGCATGACCCTCCTTGCCAAGATTTGCATCTCCACTTTGACTACAGGGTCACGGATACTCAAAATGTCATAGCCACATGATTTCTTTACAAGCTTTAATTTTCCTTCATTGCCTCAACCAGTGCACACTCATCGACCTTTTTGACAAATGCCATGGCTAGATTTTCCCCTATTTACGGAAGCCGCGTGATGTTATGGATCAGCATGTCTATAATTGGTATTAGCTCCTCTAGCCACATACAACCATCGTACACTAAGCACATCATATTCTTGATTACTACCATCATGATAGGTGTGCAGTTGTAATGCGACACCCAGAGTAGGTTTAGTAGGCATGTCTTATCCAGGCCTTTAAGCCACTTCCTTGGCTCCAGCACAGTCAATTCAGTATTTTTGTGGAAGACACGGTGCATAAGTTGGTCTATCGCTAAATGAGGGAAGTGCTACGTGTCAGCTAAGTTCCAGTCCTCCAACTTCAAAAGGGGAACATGCCCTAAATGCATTCCCTCAAAGACAATTTGGTCCAATAAGAGGGGCGTGTGCAGGGTGAACTTAATCTCATCAATATCTTTGGGTACCTTTGTGTTTCCCTTGCATAGAGGGATGTATTCAGGTAGCTTAGAAATGGGGTCCAACCCTTCAATTTCAACGTCCTCCATTTCCACTACAATATCCTCATCATCCATGGGGATTTCTTTGGCCTCTTTTTCTGGCTCTAGGGCAATTATTTTGGCCTTTTCTTGCGCGATGGGTTTTCCTGACTGTGGGTGCCTCATAGGTGATGCACGCACCAATGACTACATTTTCTATTTGTCCTTCTTCAATTTTGGACCCTCATGGGTTGGCGTAGGCCTTGGCCAAGGTGTTCTAGGGGATTTAGGCACTTTTGATAGCACTTCCGCAAGCACAACTTCGGGGTCAGCTCCCTCTACTACCATAACTACCTCTGGAGCAACTCCCTCGACTGTCACTACATCAGTGCTCATAGCTTCTGTGGGCATCAACATGATGCTATGCAACAACTCCTGTGTCTCCTTTGGCAACGTCTCAAATACTGAACTTGCTAGCAAAACTTATAAGTTTTCACGGTTTATGTGTGCCTGAGAGCTGAACAAATCAATTCTCAAAATGGCAAGTGCTTTTCTCTTGGCAACCACCTGTAATTTATAGGCACCTTCAAGTTCAAATCCGACTGTTCCCCCCAAAATCGGTTCATTAATTCTATATTAGCGATAGATTTTCAAAGTTCTGGTCCATAAATTCTTACTTAAATTCCACCAACCCCGCTCCCTTTGGCTATTTTTTCATTGTCAAATCATGAACAGTGACTTTAACGGTCACTTTCTGGCTATCCTGTGCAGTTTTTCCTTTGGTAGTGCAACTCCCTGCAAGTTTCGATGGGCTCTATGACATTTCCTTATTCTGTCTAGTTCCCCAATCACGCAACTTTCGTAGTTTATGGCCTTGCACTTCCTTTCAGCTGCCTGGAGTGCTAAGACTGTGCTTCCCTCATATAGTGACCTAGATAGATCATCGATCTATGGCTTCAATCGACTGCCATTCACCTTCCCTAGGAAGTGTTCTCCATTCAATTTTACCAGCTAAAATAGTCCACCATCAGTAATCTCCTTTATGACATATGGCCCTAGCCAGTGTATCCAAAATTTCCTTCGAAATTTATCAAATTTATTGTCATATAACAAGACCAGATCATTTACCTTGAAGGTGCACAGTTTGATGTTCCGATCATACCATGCCTTTTCATGCCCCTTTTGAACTTGTTGATGAAATCTAGCTAGAAACTGGTCCTCCTCAAGCTCTACTAGCTGCATGACCCTTTGTTTTAAGGCTCCATGATCTGCCATTCCATTGAGTGCCACTATGCGCAGACTAGGTACAATGTATTCCATCAGAATCGTAAATTCTATGCCATACACGAGTATGAAAGGCGTTTTACCAGTCCTCTTCTTGCAAGTTGTTCTGTAGGCCCATAACATTGTCGATATGCACACACCCTAGTCATTTCTCTGAGCATTGCAGACCTTCAGTAGTTCACTCTCCAATATCTTATTAAATTCTTCCACATCCCGTTAACCTACGGATGATGAGGCGTAATTTTCTGATGATACACCTAAAATTATTTTTTCAACACGCTGATTATTTTGTTAAGAAAGTACATACTGTGATCTCTCATCAAGATCTTTGGATAGCCAAATCTTTCAACACATATTCAAAAATAAACTTTGATGTTGTTTTGCATGTACAATCCTTCACAAGATCTGCATCCACCCACTTGGTCAAGTACTCAGTCGTGGTGATGATGTACAACGCACCCCTCTTCTTTCCTTGAGGCTAAATGAGACCCACAAAGTCGATCACCCATATATCGAATGGTTTTAATGTCACATGCGGCATCAGAGATAGTTCATCCCTTCACAATGGCTTGCTATTCCTCTGACATGTGTCGCAAGCCCTACAATATGCTTTCGAATCCTTATGCAGTGTTGGCCACGACAACTTAGCGTAGAGAATATTCTGCATTTTTCCTTTCCTTGCATAATGTCCTCATGCAGCTCCTCCATGAGCCTCAATGACGATGATTCGTCATTCAAAGCCACGCACATAACGTCACAATATTTGTCTAATCCCATTTTGTACAAGTTCCCTACAATGATAGAAAGTATGTCACATGAACTACAGGTGTTTCTTCTGCTAGCTTATATAACCTTTCGAAGTTGATCCTATCATCAGGAAGTGGATAATATCTTCAAAGTGACTATCCGTGATGCGCACTGCAAGAGCTGTGTGTTAGGCAGTCATTCCTCCAAAATAGTAGGTTCTTCGCTAGTTTCAATGCATGAAAGATGATCAAGTCCCGCATTCAGTCATCCTAGATTTACAATAAATTCAAAGTCGTACTCCTAGAACAACAGTAGCCACATACATATTCCCCCCCCCCAACATAGTCTTGTTTACCAGATATTTCAATGCGGAATGATCCAAATACATCTTAAACTATCCACCCAACAAATAATGCCTGAAGTTTTGGAGCGCGTACACCATAGATAATCCTTCATGCTCTATCGTGGAATAGTTTTTCTCTACTTTAGATAGTTTCCTACTTTCAAACACGATAGGATAATCCAGTTCTCCCTCACTAGCCTGTGTTACCATGGACCCCAGCGCAATACATGATGCATCCATATGCACATGAAATTCCTTCTTCTAGTCCAGGAATACTAGGATCGGTGCAGTGACCATTTTTTCCTTTAGCATATCCAAGCTCTTTTGGCATTGATCATTCCAACAGATCGTGGCATCCTTTTACAACAATTTCTCCATAGGTGTAGTGATCTGGGCATAGCTCTTGATGAACTTCCTATAGTATCTTGTATGCATTAGAGTTGCGCGCAATTGTTTCACATTCCCCGACACCTCCAAGTTGATTATCACTGTGATCTTCGTGGGATCTACCATCAATCCTTGTCTGCATACCAAATGACCTAGGAAGATCCCAAAAGGGACACAAAACAGACACCTCTTCATATTGAGCACAATCTAGTATCTCCTACATGTATCTAGCATGAAGCACAGACTGGCCACATGGCACTTGACCAATCCAAACATTGTCCAATCATCAAAGTATACCTCCAAAAATTTATGAATCAAGTATCTGAATCCTGCAATGACTACGCCCGAAAATATTACTGGCGCATTCTTCAGCCCAAAATTCATTATGGTGTACTAAAAACATCCCCATTCAGTCACGAAGGTTGTCTTGCTTCTATCCTCAGGTGTTATTTTGATTTGATGGTACCTAGAGAACCCATCAGTGAAAGAGTATGCTTCTTGTTTACCTACATTATCCACGACCTCGTTAGTGAATGGTGTCAGGAAAGGATCATGCACACAAGCGTCATTCAATTTTTGGAGATCCATGCATATCCTTATTTCTTCTTTTTGTTTCTTTTCTTAAACCACTATTGGGCTTACAAAATCAGATTCTTCCACTGGCTAAATAATACCTGCCACAAGCATCTTATATAATGCAGTGCAGACTCTTTCCTTATACTTCAAATTAAGGTAGTAAGGTCTTTGTTTCACAAGTTTCATGTCCAATTTCAGGGTGATCTTCATGACACCTAGGTCTCCTATTATTCCCTTCAAGTTAGAAAAATTCGTGGGGAACAAATCTTGATATTTGCGGAGGATATTAGTGACATTATCTACTATCGCGTCATCCCAATAATCCCCAATCTTCGTAGATCTGAGCTCCGCCTCTATTCCAGTGTTGAGTTGTCTAGTTTCAGTGGCTTGGTTATGTCTATAACCTCTATCTATGATCCTTCAACCTCGCGGTGACCCTCGGTTTCTGGAATATTAATCTTTCTAGGATCCTCCTCTTCTTCTTCAGCAGTCACATTATAGAATTCCTGTGCATGTCTCAACTGGGTAGTCTAATCAGGTTGAATCAGATTCAAAGGATCCTATGGTATCCTATATATCACTTCTTTAACCTCTTGTAGCACCACATCAATATAGTCAAACCCATACTCAAAGTTGAATGTCATTATAGACCCCTGGCACAAGATGTCTCATTCTTCAATGCCATGGCAGAGCTTTGTTTCCAAGTACCAATTGATTGGTATGACATCCAGGGTATGACAAAACAGATGCACCCATTTAGTTTAGGGCTCCACTCCATAAGCCTTAGTCCATTCTGCTAGGTGGTTGCGTAGATCATCCCTTCCATCATACTTGTCTATCATCCTTAGTTTTAGCTGTCCAAAGCGTATTCTCATCATCCTCTTATATTCGTGCCAAACACTCAAACTATCATTGTGCATACCCCACCATCTTGTGTTCATAGCACACAGTGCCCAATCCAAGGCCTAGAAGCGATGCTTCTTCAGCACTTCTCTTTCAAATGCATTCAAAAAGTGATCAGAATCAGTTAGCCCATCATAGTGAGGCAGATTCCTTACCTCTGACGATACGTAGCACAATGACTTACTCATCATATTACAACGCAATGTGGATACTTCATGTAGCTAGTTCTGCCAGTGCTCTAGTTTTTCATCTAAATTTGAAGTGTAGTAGCTATTTCGGTCCCATGCAATACATCTTTCTGCTGTTGGATTTACCCAATCTTGGTCTCGTGCCATTATCTTGTAAATCCAGTCCAAATCGTCATCACTTTCATAATCATGGACTAGTTCTGTATAGCGCAGTCCTTCTGTAGGATCTAGTGGCACCACTACATGGAGCGATTTATTTTCAAATGTCATCTTCCACTTCTTGAGGTTGATTACCACATTCATGTCAGTGGCCCAGTCGATCCCAAGGAGTGCAGGCTAGGTATTGCTATCATCCACAATCTCTATTACTTCAAAATCCGCCAGTGTGTTCGTGCCTTCGATGTCAACTGTTACTCCCTACATCTTCCCCACTGGGATAATTTTCTGTTGATTTGCCATCCTTAACTGGATCAGAGACCACTAGAGCGCAGGTATCCCCCTTCTTTCCCATGTTTGTTTTGGAAAAACATTCATGTCAGACCCCAGATCCAAGATAACTTGGTCCATTTCATATTCCCCTATCTTCGCAGTGAGTCTCATCTCACGTCCAGTCCTTGCCTTATGCTTACCAAGATTTATGACTACGTGCCACTTACCAGTATTGTCGTCCATTCCAACGCACCGATTGATCAGTTCCTGCAGTCCTTCCACAAGCTTACTATCATGGAGAAGTTTCATGCAAGTCTCTAAAAACGTGGTAATCATGGATGGGTCCATTTCTTCAACTGATTTCTCTTGACTTCCTGAAGTAGAGGCCTCATTGAAGCTTTTCTTTGCTTACATAAATGTTTCATTTGTGTGCTCTAGATCAAACCCAGTCTCCTTTTCTGGTGCTTGGCAGACACACTCACCTTCCGCAGGCTTCTTCTCTTTATCCTTACCAGTCATCATTCCACTTCATAGAATAATGTTTACCTTAGGGTCTTTCTCATGAGGCTCAACCCTCATCATCTAGAGGTTCTACGTCGACTATAGAGGCTGTGCCCCCTTTTCACGAATCTTAGCCAACAATATAGGGCAATCCTTAGTCGCATGGTCAAACTGATTATAGTTGTGGCATGATAGTCATGTCGGATTCAGACAATGTCTCGCGTGAGTGTCCTGGTCCTCCATAGTTGTAAAAAATTAGCTGCCCTCGGCCTCTACTAGGTACCCTCCACCTCAATCTTGGTCGCGCCCCTGATACTCACCTCAAGTTCCCCTAATGCCTTGGTCTGGAGGTTACATTTCTACCTGCACCCTATTTGCAAGTGTTGTGTACATCATTAATATGTAGCTATGGCAATTGCACTTGTCATGACCTATTGATTGATAGAAATTGCAAAAGAGCTATTGTGGTGTCTGTAGGAATTTCTACAGCAAATAACAATTGTCGGTCGCATGTTTCCCAACTACTTGGCACATGGCACACCATAGAGCAGGCCCTATACTTGGCTCTGCCGCAGCCTCTGGCCTTAGAGGCATTGCCCCCCCTATTGCAACATAGTTCGCAAAGACGGGACAACGATCCTTGTCATGCCCCTGACCTTTGCATTTCAGGCACCAAAGTTATTCATGCGCCTCTTACCTTGATGTTTTGTTTTTCTTCAAACTTTTCATTTTGATGCAAAGGTTTTGCAACTCTGCGTGAATCTACTGAAGTCCCAGATTAGGATCTTACATTGGTGTCTCCTACATTTTCATCGCGATTTCCATAGCTTCTTCCTGGGTCCCAATCTTCTATTATGATAGTGCAACCCTTAGGTGGGGCAGGAGCGAGGCTACGAACTTTTTGCGGTGCTACCCATCAGTTAGGCTCGTGTTGGCTTCATGGATCATACACTTCAATCTTTGATCCAAATCTCAGGGCATCTCCATAGGCTTCATCATGATCTCATTGAATCCCACAATTGATTGTGCTTGAAACTTAGGTCTACTAAATTCTTTATTCAGTGTAGTATGGATATATTCCAATGCAGACGTTGGGTTATCAATACTGTACTTAATGTACCATGTTAGTGCATGGTCTTGAAAAGCACTAACTAGTGTGTCTTTGCTCATTTAATCGTTTGTGATACCCTGAGCTTACCATACAACCTTCACGAGAACTAAAAATGGTCCGGACCTTCATTTCCTATGCCCTTGAGTATAGGTAGCTTTATGAAGTTTTCCATATTGAACAATGGGATCATGGAAACACAGATCAACCAAACTCACCAATAGAATATCCACTTGTATCAGGCTGTCAAAGTTGGCCAACTCCTGCAACAAGGCTTGTGTTTCACCATGGACCAAGTTCAGTAGAAGTTTCCCCATCTCATGGAGGCACTCAACGCAATGGGGAAAATTACTTCCTAGGGGGGAGGATTGATGCAAGGGGCTATTGGTGGCGACTCACCTATTCCACTTGGACTCCCACCAATGTTTCTTTCAATTTTTCAGTTTCCTTAATTGTAACATAGTTTACTATTTTTAGGTCCTGAACTTTCAGAACCATTTTGAGGCCCTAGATGACGTTTTTTTTGGAAAACAAGAAAACACATCCCATTAGATGATGATTGTGGTTGAAAATTGTAGTCCTTGGATCAATATTTCCAACAAGGTATTTTTTTCTTGAAACGGAGATCATATGCCAAAGTTAGGATCCCAGAACTTAATGTAACAATTTACCCAAATGAGCCCCACAACTTTGGAGCTTCATCTCCTAGGGTTAGTTTTTTTTTTTTTTTAGGGTTTTTGATTGTTTCCCAACAATAAATAGGTCTTTGAGCCTCATTGTAATGTAGTTCAAAGGCATCTAGCGACCACATCTCTTCTAAGAGATAAGTTACCATCACCAAAGCTATTTTATTTCCATTTTGTATGTAAGCATATTTCAGCTCTTTGATATTAATGAAATGAAGTGTTATTTTTGTATTTAGGCTTCTCTGATCCATACTAAATTAAGCAAAGTCTTTTGGTAGAAATCACATAAGAGAAATTTTTGGCCAATACGTTTCAATCCAACAAGTGTGGTTCATCATCAGGACCAAATGAAGAGGGAGAGCATGGAAAACGCTTAAATAGAGAGCAATGTAGAGACCAAAATTTCAAGTAGTGGCTATATTTAAACAATAGTATTTAAATTACGATATTAATTTATTAATATATAAAAAAAAATATTATTAAGTAACGACTATATTAAAGGGCTAGTTTTTGAAAAATAATATTTAAATTATGATATTAGTTTATTAATTTATTAGAAATAAATATTAAGAAGTAAACTAACTATATTATAATGCTACGTTTTTTAAAATAATATTTAAATTAAATTTCTTAAAATATTATATTAAACAAACAAAATTAACTAACAAGAATTAAAAAAAATCAAATCAAAACTCCAAACAAGGAGGGAAGTAAAAAAATAAAAAATGACCTCAAGACCTACCAAGACAAAAGATCATTTATAAGACAAAATAATTAGGAAAAAATAAACTAAAACAAAAATTACACAATCAAAAAGATATAATATATAATATATTATATATATATTATATATATATATATATATATAATATATATTCAAAGAAAGTAATCAATAAATAAAACAGGTCAAACATCAAATATGGGGATAAGACCATTTAAACAACAACAAAAACTAAAAGGATTTGAAAGAAAACAAATAGATGATAAAGTAATTAGGAAATCAATGGAAGGGCATGAAAATAAACTCTAATCGAAGAAAAATCAACAACAAATACTATATGAAGGACACCAATACCTCATAGATAAACAAACAAGAAAAATTCCAAAATGAACCTAAAAACTAGGAGGACAATACATGGGATCCCCAACTTTGTTAAATATTCAACCAATTCTCAAAACCTATTAAGCACAGTGAAGGAGGCACATTGGAAAGCATCTAAAAGCATACTAAGATATCTCAATGAGACAAAAGAATATGGTATTTTGCACACCAAAAAAAGTGATTTCAAGCTGGTTGGCTATACTGATAGTAGTTGTGTAGGACATTTTGATGATAGAAAGAGCATGCTAGGCTATGTATTTCACATGGGTTTGGGATCCATTTCATGGGCTTCCAAGAAGTAGCAAATAGTGTCTCTATCAACAGAAAAGGTTGAATATGTCGCTACAACAACAACAACATGTCAAGAAGTTTGGATGAGAATGATGCTGGTAGATTAATGGTAGAAACAAGAAGGAATGAAAATAATTTACAGTGACAAAATTTTAGCAATTACATTGTCAAATAATTTTCTTTTCCACAAAATGAGAAAATACATTGACACTAAGTATCATTTCATTAAAGAGTTGATTAACAATAGATAAATTGTTTGAACTACAGTTTAAGTTTGTGAACATTAATTGAAACATGAATTAAGTCTATGGTCACTACATCATCGATGTTTCAATGCTAATCAATCTTGCTTTGAGGGAGACTGTCCAGGTCCACCTAAAATTGAGTTGTCTCATAGTCATCAAGTTTAAGCTATCAACCTAGTTTATCTACATTGGATAGCAAGATTCCCATTTGTCGTTTTCCAATCCTATATCTAATGGTAGATAATACCCTATAAGTGGTTGGATATTCTTGTGCTAGTTGTGTGCATAAATATTTTTTAGCCTTCTCTAATACCTCCTTATTTGAACTTGCATAAAATCCTTACCATCTTCCATATGAACAAGATATTTACCTCGCAACAACATTCTTATGGAAATAGGGGAATCATCAGTAGAAAATTGAATAATTAATAATGTCTTATTATTACCCCTGTTGAGAGGCTTATAATTACTTGATATCATTTGTTATGAGGAAAAGGGGATTCCAAATCTATTGCATCTCTGAGAGCCTTCCTAATTGTACCACACTTTAGGAGTCCACCTGTTCTATTTCGCTATCTACATCTAAGATTTGTTGTATTGGCATTTGAGAGGTTTTGACATGAGATTCTTTATTAGGTGCCCTTTCATTCTCTTCATTAGGTTCATGAATATAGTGAGAAAATTTCATAGAAACTATTGAATTAGAGATAACATGTAAAAGATCATATTTCTAGTTCCCGTCTCCTTCAAAATTGAAGGTTTCAACAACTTTTCGATAATGCTCAAAGCTAGCCTAGAGTTAGTAGCAAATCAAAATAATTTTGTGGGAACAATAAATGTGGACTTTATTCCTTTAGATGTGAAGTTTTGAACATGTGAGCATATCCTTTAGCACATATATCCTATTGAAAAACCCCTAGGGGTTAATTATTGTTGTAATCTATATGGATTAACTTCTGAGTGAAATACTCTAATAACATTATAGTCCTTTTTTATGTTTCAATTCTTATACCTTAGGAGATAATTCATGTGATGATGAAACGTGCATTCCTTATGCATTCTATGAGTGGAAGGATAATAGATTAATAATAAAAAAATATACACAAAACCATCAATAAATATTTGATATAAAGAGGTCATTCTTTAAACTCAATTGTTTGAATCCAGTGAAATGGGAGGTTTGTTATAGACATATTTGGGAACTGGAACCCCAATCATATATGTCAATAAAAAAATGGCTCTTTAACCCCTGAAAGTGTTGTTTCATACCCTAAAGGATCATGGTCAAATGATTACAGAATTTCCCAGAAGTTCCACCTGAAAAACCACTCAGAACTGGCCAAAACTAGACCATACGGACTACTCCTTGGTCAAGGTACGATGCATACTGACTCCTACACTAGCTAGGTGCAATGCATACTGAAGAGGCCTTCTGTGGGGTGAGATGAGAGAGAATGGACAAATGTCTGAGGTAGTTTTCTAAGTGGATGCTCATGGAATCTTCCAGAAACTTCCTCTATGACACTTGCCTCTCTGAATTCACCCAGGGATGAGTAAGAGATCCAAGAAATCTCCAAGTGGAATTAAGAAATACAAGTGGAATGACACTAATCAAAAACCTAGAGATGACTCACACCTCTACAAATATCTATAAATGGATCCCTCATCTGAGAAATCTAGAGGCTGGAAATTTGTAATTTGCAAAAGAAGTGTTGTTAGTTTGTCTTTGAGAAGAAGCATTGTATTGTTAGGTGATCTTGCTTTTCATGAGGTGAAAAGGGCTTTGATGCTAGGAGGATGATGCTAGATCAGACAATTGGGTTGTAATCTTCTCTTCTACTATTAATAAAGTGCTTTGAGTTTTCCGCCATACAATCGTGTATTTGTGAATGTTGTTATTTGTAAATGCCATTGTGTGTTCAATGTATTTTTTATTCTACATTGTTTATGACATTATAGATCGAGATGCTTTGATGGTTTTTGTTACTTTGTCTCTACAGGTATTCTCTAAAGCGGGACAAGTAGGAGAGGAGTTGCAAGTTCTATCAAGGGAGAGAGAAATCAAGCAAGGAGTCAAGTGGAAGATCCAAGTTGGCCCTCTCTGCTTCTCTCTTATCTATCATACATAAAGGAAATCACAAAGTTCTTTGATTTTTTGTTTCTAAGATAGCTACCCATCTTAGTGGGACTAGCAGATTGAAAAGACACTAGTTTTCCCAGAAACAAAATGGTGACTCCACTGTGGATCGAATATTTTGTTTGTTTGTTATTGTTTTCAACTTTATAAACTACAGACGGAACCTGAAGTTAGCCAGATAGCCTTCGAACTACTCTTGCTATGCAATTGCAAAGTAGATGAATGCTACTTCAGTCAATCTCCGGGTTAGTTTATGAACTAAACCTCTGACTTACAAGCATTCTAAATGCCCTTGTGGTAGCTCAATAACCTCCTAAAATCTTACCCCTATACTTTTTGTTTACTGTCCATCATAACTCATCTTAAATCAGTGAACTTAGCTACAAATTTTGAGCAAAAACCCAACTCAGTTTCGCTCCATGGCCCATCGCACTGTCTATAACTGGAAGCCTATATGAATTGCATCTCCTGTATGTAGCAGGTGAGATGCATCCCTATTTTTGTTAAGGACAAGTGTGATGACTAAGTAATACTATTTATCTCTTTCAAATTTGGGTTTTTCCTCCTTGTTTTCAACTCTATTCAGTTGTTTTTGTTACTTATGATCAATATCTAATTGTTGAAGCCTTTGTCCTTTACATTATTCAGCCTCCATTGATTAGGATTAGTAAATGTTTTTATGTATTTGTCCATCATTTATAGTCCTTCATCAAAAGTAGCTTACATCGAACTGTCATTTTTTATGAAAAAGTGTTGTAACTGTTGTTTTTAATCAAAAAGAAGAGTGTCATAAAATCATCCTCCTCTAGATATTCGATTGTACTTTTGCCATTGTATTTGATTTGAATTTTTAATATTTGATGTGTCGAGAGAAGTTTTCTATTCGAAATCGAAAAGTGTCATTTTATTCTTCTTTTCATTTTGAAAAAGAAATTATCAAAGTGTTGCTTTAAAGAAAATAGTTTAGATCTGTACTTAGTTTTCCTTTTTGGCATTCTCACATTAAGGAAACAAAAAACAAATACATGCATTTGCATTTGCATTTAGACTGTATGTGTAAAATTATTTATGAAGAGTGCATTTAGTGTGTGCTCTTTGCTCTCCGTTGAAAGAATCATTATCTTCTTTCCTTAGTAGCTAGGATTTTCATTGCTAAAAGAAAATAAACGACTTTTTATCATTTTATATTGCATATTTAGGAATTTTACATCTACATCATGCGGTGAACCTTGAAAGGAAAACTTCTAAACAAGATCAACTCTAAAATAAATCTCAATGAACTTAACGATGCCTTGGAACCTAATGCAACACATCTAGAATTCTAGGGTAGAGACGTGTTCCGGCATCATAAAACTTGGTAACTATCATTTCCATTGAAGGTTCAGTGATTCCTCCTCTTTGATATGACAAGTGCTAGTATAGACTTGTGCTCCCTGTACCGTCGAGTATATATTGGGAGACCACAATAAGCTGATATCCTTTATCCATAGAAAGTTGTTTCTGCCGCCCTATCGATCGTAATGCACTGAACACAACATTTGGGAAGATTGACTGCCATACATAATTCCTTGGTAATTTCTCTTTAATTTACCACCAAGGTGTATATTGTAGTTTTGCGACTGGTTTGGTAATCCCTCTATTTAGATTTCTAGAGTAGTCACTTTCAGTCCTTTTCGACTCCTTAAAAGAAAAGGTCCATCTGAGCACTTGTCACTTTAAGCTCATTAAAAATTGAAGGGGACTAGAGTCATATTTAGCTTTTTATTGACTCTTAAAAAGTGAAAAAGCAAATTTGTGTCAAAGCATCATTAAAATTTATTTAATTTGGAATAACATTTTCCCCTTTTTAATTTTGAGTTGATCAAGTAATCGGCAGTCGTGCAAGAAAGTCAATCAAAACCCCGTCATTCACGGGGACTAGCGAGTCAACCGTCTTTGACTCTGGAGACAAAACCATTCCCGGAAAAATGGTCTCGTTTAACCGAGTCCACCTCTCTTGGTTTATTTGAAACTTGTGTTTCAACATCATCAAAGACTACAGTTACTCTGATCATTTCTGGTACATCTACCTTTACAGAAGAAGTTCCGCAGTTATAAGAGGACATTAGAACTAATCCTAGTGTAACGGTAGACACTTCTATACCTAAACCAGCTCTAGCTAGGGATGACCTAGAAATTGAAGTTCACTTAGCTGAACATTTGGAAGTTGAATTCCAAAATTCAGAAGGTGTCATCCCTCCAGTATCTATCACTACAGAAGCTATACCTTCTTTGGCTCTAGAAATATTTTACGGATCTGATAGTCTACCTCTTCCACCTGGACTGACTGCTATAGAAGAGGTTGTAGAGGATCTTCCATCTAGTACCCCATTTCATTTTGGAACTGGGATCCACTTATACCCTGCTACTCCTGAAGTTAGTTCTTTTAATCATCCTTCATCGCAAGTTCCTATCGAATTTCTAGGAAATCTTTTGGATAGACTAAATATGTTTGAGAAACCATCAACATCTAGGACTGTGTCATTTGATATAGCCACAACAAAACTTCTTGCTACCACTCTGACGATGTTTGCTAGTATACCATCTGTCCCAACTAGTTATCAATCGCTAGATGGAGTCCACCAAGGGACTGTTTCGAAAACATGGTCTGTTCCTATTTGTTCCTCTGGGATCCTATCTGGCATTTCTCATGTTGAAGCTTACCAAATTGATCCTGCATACCAGTTTCAATTTGGGGAGCCTAGTCTTCAAAGGCCCATCTATCCTTTGAGCACTGGATTTCCACCATATTTGGGGCAGTATGCTTTTTCATTGTTCCCTCCTAGAATTACTTCCAGTGGTTGGGTACCAATATTGCTTCAATAGCCAAGGGTTGTATATTCAATGCAAGTAGTCCAACCTGTGTCAAATATTACCACTACACCTACTATTGTAACTATGTTGCAAGTACAAGCACAACCTATTGTATGCCAACCTCAAGTCTCTTAGGTTGCAATACAACAACCTCCTATCTCTACAGCTCAATCACAACCTCAGATTAGTGTTTCCTTACCTGGAACAACTTAGGCTCAAACGGGTAATATCGCTCAACATCTTAGTCAATCATCTAGTATTGGGCAACAACAAATGGTTCATCAACCATGGCTGGTGTAATATCAGCAACTGCAGTTCCAGCAAGCTTACCGAGGACCTGAGCAAAAGGCTTTATAGGTAATGGGAAATCGCATTTTCAAAGCGGTTATCAACAACCATACTATAATGGTTATGCCCATCAACCTTATCAAATTTATTAGCATCAGATACATTATGCTAGTATGCAAAGACCTACTATTCAGGCGATCCAATCTTATCCTGGGTATGGTTCGCGAAACCTGAATCAACAGTTGCCTTTTCTACCAACTCTAGAATTACCAGATCTAAATTGACTGACAGATGATCCAATTGCTTATGCCCCTTGGTGGCTAGTGATTCCTCATAAACTTCCCTCTGATATTCCTAAACTCAATGGAAATCCAGGTGAAGATCCATTGAATCACGTAATTACTTTTCATTTGTTGTGTTCATCTAACACCCTCAATGATGATTCAATTATTCTTTCCCTTTTTTAGTGAAGGCTAACTGGTCCGGTAGTGAAATGGTACATTGAATTGCCTAGAGCTTCATTCGATAATTTCAACACCCTTGCCACCACTTTTTTAACCCACTTTCAGTTACCCATAAGGTACGAATAGGGAATAGAACTCCTTACCAACTTTAAACAGACAACAGTCACTCACATATCTAATCATATTCATGAGTGGTGACGTCATCATCGAATTGTAAAGACGTATGTTCCTGATCAGCTTCTAGCTAAGTGGTTTATTAAGTCATTATTACCTTCTATTACTGAAGACGTGGCGAAGGGAAGAGTTGTCACTGAAGAGCAAGTCATTACTCGTGCAAAATATTTGGACTTAATCTATACTCAGTCTAGCACGCTCCATGACAAAATTCCTGATGCTCCTAGACCAGAATTTTCCATTTCTCCCCCTCGTAAACCAAACAGGGAATCTCATGCCAGTGATGGTGCGATTGGTACCTCAAGTAAGCAAATCGCAAAGGCTCCATCTGATAAAGCCCTTGCAATTTCTAGTCAAAAAGCAGATGAAAAACTTCTTGCCTTGGAGGATAATTCTATGTCATATGACAAGGGAAAAGAACCAAAGCAACTAGGGGGCAAGAAGAAAGGGAAAAACAAAAGGAAGAAACAGGAAGCTTCGACTCCTGAGAAACCTTTTAGAAACCCTGCTAGGCGAAAGAAACCTAATCAGCCATGTTTCATATCTAATGAGGATCATTATATGAAATATTGTCCACATCAAGTTGAGGTCAAGAAATTTTTAAAAACTTCAAGTACCTCAGCAGTATTAACTGATCCATTTCCAAACCTAGAAACTAATCTGGTTGCTATCAGTCATGCTTCCCCATCCCAAGTGCTTATGTTATCCATCTCGAAACAACAAAATGATGCTTTGATATCGATGTGGAATAAATATTATGAGAATCCACAGAAGTCGAATAGTAAGGCTACAGATCAACCTAGTAGTTCGACGACAACTTCGTCAGAAGTTGTGCCGCCCATCATTCCTAAATTAACTATAAAGCCGCCAAAGGGAGTAGTACATAAATAGACGTTTAATCGTTGTGCCCGAGCAACACAAAATTATAATATAGTGGAGGATCTAGCTCAATCGCCATCTGCTATGTTGACATTTGAAGTACTGTAGAATTGCCCCTCCCAAAAGCAGGCTTTGTTATCAGCAATAGGTGGGATTGACCTATCAGATTCCAACCTTGTGGCCTTTAACCATAAAGGATATGAACCTCAGTTACCGGCCCAACTCGCTTTCCTTATACAAGTAGAAAACCTCAACAAAACTATTCATTGAACAATCATTGATGAGGGGGCATCTACTTGCATTATGTCAATGAGTTGCTAGAAAATTTTAGGCTCACCACCCTTGTCACGATCATCAATGATGTTAAAAGAATTTAATGGAAGAACATACATGTCGTATGGGATATTAAGTAACTTGCAAGTTTAACTGGGGGGCAAGACAGTAGAAATTGAAGTCGAGGTCATTGATGGAAAGCTTGACTACAATATCTTACTAGGAAGGCCCAGGATGTATGCTATGGTTGTTGTTGTGTCAACATATTTTAGAAATATTGCATTTCCCTTCTAAGGTGAAATTACAATCGTTGACTAAATAGCAATTTTCCCCAACAGTTCACAAGCTACGGGAAGCATTCCAATGATCCATGGAAGCTCTCAATCGCTTCAAAATGTCAGAGTAGGTCTCCTAGAAGACCCCGCCTTAATGGGTACTTTTTTCCTCCCACCTCTCAGTAATCTGGCGGAAGTGGACATAGTCGAAGCCTGTCATATGATATCTTCTACATCATCAAATATTAAGAAGAATTTTGAACATTTTGTTAGTGTGGATCATCGCCAAGTGTTGCCCCCAAGCCCCATAGAAATTTTGTAGCAATCAATTTTCTAGGCCTAGGTGGCAGACCCAAAACAACACTCAGCGAGTGTTTGGATAGACAGGTCTCTAGAGTATGGCACCTCTTCTGGTCCTTGGTCTCATATACATTCTATGGACGAAGGAATCATTCAGTCGATGATGATAGGAGAGGCACCATGGGAAGATTACCACCATCGTTCCCATGTTCAAGATAAAAACGAAGATTATTCAAGCGAACTTAATCATCCTTCGGTTTTTTATTTTCTAGCAAATACTATCAATACAGTGGGTTATGAGTGAAATATATCCAATATAGAAGAGACTATCACCATTAATATCTTGACCAAGCCTAATGTTGTAGAGAATATTCACATTGGCAAATCTTGATCTCCTTCAGAATTGGAAATATATTGCACTCTCTTTCGTGAATTCAGAGATGTCTTTGCATGGTCATATGAAGAAATGACAAGCATTGACTCGAGCATCGTTGAACATGAAATCAAGATGTATCTAGATGTAAAACTAGTATGACAACGGCTTCGACTAGTTCACCCAAAGAAAGCCACTGCCATTAAGGCAAAAGTTGAAAAACTTTACATGCTGGTTTTGTTTTCCCTATTCCTCTAACTGATTGGGTATAAAATATTGTTCCTGCGATGAAAAAGCAAGGAACGATTAGAGTTTTTTTTATTATAGGGATGTAAATCAAGCTTGTCCAAAAGACAACTTCCCTATACCCTTCATCGACCAGATAATTGATGAATGTGCCAGATCTGAAATATTTTCATTTATGGATGGATTTTCCAAATACAATCAAATCAATATCCGCCCACAGGACCAGTCAAAGACTGCATTTATATGTCCATGGAGCACATTCACGTACTGTAAACTACCTTTTGGTTTGAAAAATGCAGGGGCAACTTTTCAGAGGGCAATGAACTATGCCTTCCATGACATCAAACACATCGTTCAACCGTATCTCGATGATCTACCGGCTCATTTGCGAAAGCGCACTGACCATCCGCAACATTTGAGAGCTATATTTCTACATTTCCAACACTACAAGATACGACTCAATCCACACAAGTGTGTGTTTTGTGTTGGTTCTAGCAGTTTACTTGGTTTCGTAGTTTCTAAGGATGGAATTCGACTCGACCCATGTAAGGTTCAGGCAATTATTGACATGCCTCCACCTTCAAATTTGCTGTAGATTCAAAAACTCAAAGGGAAAGTAAACTTTCTAAGGAGGTTCATTCCAAGTTACGCCAAACTTGCTAAAGGTTTTACACATCTTTCGAAAAAATAAGTATCCTTCAATTGGGACCAAGTTGCACAAGCTTCCTTTGATGCTTTAAAGGATCCCCTAGTTAAAGCATCATTAATGTACGCTCCTGACTATCAAAAAGACTTTAACTTGTATCTTGCTACTACAGATACAGCCATCACAATAGTTTTAGTACAAGAAGACAATGGAATAGAACATCTGGTATATTATTTAAGCCTCAACTTAAATGATATAGAAAGCAAGTACTCCTATGTTGAAAAGCTAGCTCTAGTGGCCGTTCAAGTAGTACAGATATTTCGACACTATATACTCTTTCACAAAACTACCATTCTGTGAGATTGGAACCGTATGACCTACATTATGTCGTGTCAATTTCTAGGGGGAAATATTCAAAATGGATAGCCATTTTGCAAGAGTTTGATCTGGAATTCACCAAATCCAAATCAAAGAAATATCTAGTTTTCGTAGAGTTACTCTGTGACCTCCCATCGTCATCCAACGATTCAACATCTAAAGCATCAATCATGGATGAAACTCTATTTCTGATATCATCAAGCAATCCTTGGTATGGAGATATACTGATCTATCTCCAAACCCAAACCTTTAGGCCTAACACCTCTTGCTCTAAACAACAACGTACTCCATACCAAGCTAAAGACTACATGATCGTCGGTGATACACTTTATCGTCGTGGTGTCGATACAGTTTTGTGAAGGTGCCTCACACATGAGGAGGCTTAAAAAGTCCTGAATGATTGTCATTTAGGTGCGTGTGGGGGGCATCAATCTAGTTAAACTATGGCACAAAATATCTTACGAGCTAGTTACTTTTGGCCCACTATGTTCAAAGATTGCATAATTGCGGTAAGAAGTTGCCATGCTTGTCAAATTTTCAACTACAAAACCAGATTACCACCTGCACTGCTGCATCCAGTAGTCGTTATTGAGTTATTCGCTAAATGGGGCATATATTTCATGACATGTAACCCCTCCTCAGCTGGGGGGCATGGGTACATCATAGTCGCAGTCGACTATTTTACAAAATGGGCCGAGGCAATGCCTGCATTAAACAACAGCGGCGAAACGTCTGCTCTTTTCTTTTTCAATCATGTAGTCTCTAGATTTGGTGTTCCACAAGCTATAGTCATAGATTATGGATTGAATTTTCGCAATAACATGATTGTTCAATTAGCTACCAAATTAGGACTGGCCTAGGACAGTTCTACTCCATATTATCCACATGCTAACAAACAAGTTGAGGCCATCAACAAAGTCCTAAATCGAATGCTGCAAAGGATGATTAGAGTACACAAACATAATTGGCATTTAATCATGTACTCAGATCTGTGGGCATATAGGACATCGGTGAGAAATGCAACTGTATTTACGCCCTTTCAGTTGGTTTATGGTCTAGAAGCTATCTTACCGATCTAGTGTGAAATTTTATCTCTCAAGCTCACAATCGATCTACTTCCCAAAACTTCAGAGGGAGAGGCTCATTTCTTGGAACTAATCCACTTGGATGAAACCCATTGTGATGCCATGTTGGCTAATGAAGCACATAAGAAACGTGTCAAAATGCTATTTGACAAAAATGTCAAGCCTCGCATCTTCCCAGAAGGTGATCTAGTCTTGCTGTACGATCAAGACTCTGAAAAATTGGGAGCAGGTAAGTTCGAACCATTATGGATGGGTCCCTACATTGTTAAACAAGTATTGGCAAAAGGAGCCTACGAGCTAGTAGATTACGATGGGATTCCACTATCGCAACCCTGAAATAGGTTGTATCTTAAGAGTTACTATGCTTGATTAAGTGTTGTAATCTCTTAGTAAATATGCTTTTGTTACATTTTTGTTTTCATTAAGAGTTGTCATTTTGGTTAGGTAATCCACTTTTCATTTGTTGCAGATGTCAGACTATTTGGAAACATTCGTTGGGTATGCCGATGAAGCTAGTCGTAGCATGCAGAAGATATCTTCTGCAGCCTGGGCCATTTTTGCTCCAAGCGACGAGTTAGTGAGTTTCAGGGGGGTATGTATTTGTCGATCAACCAACAACATTGTTGAATACAACGCGTTGATGGAGCTTCTCTCTGATGCCATTTCACATGGCATATGCCAGTTTGTTGTCAGGCTAGATTTGCAACTCGTCATTCTACAACTTACTGGCGTCTATTCCATTTAGAACCCAGCTATCTATCATATGATCCTAAGAGTTAGGATTTTGGAAAGGCAGTTTGGTTCCATTCAATATCAACACATTTCTAGAAACTTAAATACATTAGCTAATTCATTAGCAAATTATGTGTTAGACAGACATTTGCAGCATTTGTAAAGAAAAGCATTTCACATTAACATTTGCATTAGGATCACATAACTTAACCAAAATAGAACTCCGAAAATCAAAAATATATAACTGTTTATAGTTTTTACAAAATGTTTTGTGTCCAAGACAAAATCGGTCATATGACCAAGAAACTCAAAAATGAATACAGAAAAGCACCCTAAACTAATGATGTTGGTGATAACATGTCACTTCCTGTGCGATCATACACAAGAGCCTAGTACATCAACTCACCACGTCAGTAGTATGGCGCTCTAACCTCAAAGGTAACTCGTCGGTCCTCACATCCTAAATACTAAGAGTGATACCCTTGATCTGATCATACAACACTACTAGGGTCTTCGCTATGTCCAAATCGCGAAGGGCAGCCCTCCTTACAGCCTCTCCTGCTGGAATGTTAGTTGTCGCCCTTGGGCTTGCTGCTGGTCACACTGGCCCAACATTTGCACAAATATATGATTTTTATTAGTCTTGATAACATTTAAAAACATGAAAACATTATAAAACTGATAACCAAAGTTATGGTCAAATAATTTTACCCATAACACTCCACTGCTCGCCAGCCGGTAACGCCAAATCTAGGTCGCCTCGGAAATCCATCCCAATGTATGGATACTCTGTAAAGACCATCTCCTGACAGTCGAACCACTCAAAGAAGGCATTACAGAAAGAAATTTGTGACTGACAAGCATGTCTGGCCATGAGATCAACCCATCTCTACATCCGTGGTTCCCTCGGTGCTGGCAATCCTAGTGAAATGTACTGTGGCTACTTCAGTGGAATCCTATCCAAGGCGAAAGTAGTCAAAATGGAACTGTAGCCAAAGTTCTTGGATCTTCCATTATTTACCTTGTAGAGTTGTTCTTTTATGACTTGAAGTACTACCTCACACTAGTTGAATACCTTTCGTTCCAGGCATTCCAAGGTGTACTGCATATAAGATTTGTTGTCCAAGTGAAGAGTCGTGCTACCAGCCAATCTAGAAAAGGTGAATAAAATGGTCCTCAAGGGCCGATCAGTGACATATCAGATATTGATCTTACCGTCCCTGCTGGGCTGAGATCCATCTCTACAAAACTAGTGAATATAATCCCTCACAGATTCACCCCCATGGGTAGATCCTGATAGTGAGAGAGGGGCACCATGCCTCGATAACCCCGTCAAAAAGTAGATATCCTCGACTATGAATGGAATGGATTTTCCTCTAATCTGAAATACCTGGTTGATCAGATCCCATGCATTGAGAAAATATCGCAACAAACTGATTTGTTTCCTCATGCTGGATATGCAGAAGAATTTTAGCAAGCCACAGTTTCGCAATGTAGTAATTGTACCCTAATCCTGTAAGGAAATCATGTCCTCTTCTTCATGCTCATGTTCATGCCATGTGACAACCATCTTGATCCGATAAATCTTTGAAACACAAACAAAAGATGAATTAGGATCCTGATTTGAGTAAAAATAAGCAAACAATTCATGAAAAATCATTGTACAATGTTTCCTTTCTACGCCCATCGCACCCTGCCTATGCACAGGGTGAGATGCATACTGACTGGCCAATGTCCAGCTCAGTACGCATCACATTTTTTGATGTAGGCTAGCTGCAATGGAGGGAGAACGAATTCTTCAAACCCCAAGGGCCCAAAAGCAAGGGAAAACTTCCTCAAAATCAGAAAAGGCTGGAATGCAAATGAAGAGCTTAAGGTTAGCTCCTACCTGGTCCTGACAGCATGGAGAATACTCCACCGGATCTCTTGAAATCAACGAATGAAATCTGAGGGGGGAAACCACTCCAGAGCTCCAAAATTCCCAATTTGAAATGAAATGGTAAAATGAGAAGTAAAACTGCTTGTTATGTTACTTTTCACGTACTTGAAGTAAAATGTTGGCTTTTAACTCATTTTTTCGGGCATGTATATGTATTTCTAATCAATTTTAAAGAGCAGTTGAGCAGGTTGAACGACCAGTGAAAGAATCTAACTTGTTAAATGGTGAAGTGAACATCTTTGCTCACTATTATGAGAAATGCTTCGACAAGGTTCCAGCTCGTTAAAAAATAAACCCGCCACTGAGCACATGTTAGTGCAAGGTTCAAGCTCATTAAAAACTAAACCCGCCTTCAGTAAACTACCTCTATGATTGCATTGCTATCAGCCTTTTAAGCCTTGGTTGTGTTCCTACCATCACCTCCATTCCTTTTGTCGATCATACGCTTCCACTTGATTGTTTACCCTTTTGAGGAACAATTGTGATGAGTGATTTTGTTAGCCACCCTCTTCACACTGCCATGTTTTGAGAAGTCCCAAACTTACCTGGAACCAGTTGCTACCCAAAAACATCACTCGTTCCTGAAAAACGAGTCTCTTTTAAGCTCTTTTTCGACTCGTTAAATATGAAAGGATTTCCGAGCTACTAGCCTTTCCAGCTCATTAATGTAAGGGGAAGCACCATCCCTCCTCTACATTTTAATCTTTTTGGACTTGAGGGGTCATCCCACAAAAGTATCGAGTGCTTGTCTTTTTCGGCTCACTAAAGCGATCGAAAAGTCATCCCTTTCATATTATTTTATACTTTTTCGGACTTAATGGATTATGCTATGAAAAAGGACTGTTGGAGTTTCCTTTTTTTCCTTTTTCAAACTCTCTAAACATGAAAAAGACCAAGTTATCCTTGTCGTTAAATGCGTTAACATTATAGAAACAAACTTTTTCACCCAAACAAGAATGAGTTTCACTATCACTAGGCTTGCTAGAAGATAGCGATAGGTTTGCCTGAAGGGCAAATTATAGACCAAGCATATATTATCCTCCTCAAGCTTAACAAAAATAAAGAGGTACTGGTCAGAAATGACTGGGGAAAAGCATAGAAAACTTGAATAAATTCATCGGTATCAGGTCACTCTTGAACATGACACTTTCACTCCATCACCATGATTGATACAGGTTGGGTTATTCCGTTCACTGGTCATATCACCATTGGTCCTCCACACCATCCATCTTTTGGGGTTAATGCTACCAATCCATTTCAGTGTTGCCAATATGTTCAAGAGAAGTCATTCAGAGAGTTCACCACTCAGGTAATGCCTCATCCACTACAATACCTTCACCCTCCATTTTTCATGACCGCCATTCCTAAACCTTGTATCATCAGATTGTTTTTACCTCCAGAAAATCATTTGCTTCATTTCATGTCATAGATGCAGGATACATTAAGGCCCTCCTACGATGGGTCACTTCTTGTTGACATCAGCTCATTATCCAAGCAGTTGACTTAGAAGCAACCCTTTCAGTACTTTGAAGCTTGCATGCCTCAATGGCAAGTTTCTCACTTCCTATGACAGGTTTACATCAATGGCCTTTGATCAAAAGATTTTACGTGGTGTTTGAAATTAGATGATATATTCACATCATGTGAATTGTACTGTAGTACCTTGAGGATCATTATCATTATCGGTGATTCCTCTCACGCCTGTTAATAGCTTACATCATTGGCTGGTAATCAGGCGATGTCTTTCCATGTTCGACTTTAGGACATCTTTTCACATGGATTGACATGTACATTGAGTGAAGATTGAACGAGTTTGAAGACCTCGGATCTACTTTCATCCATCCAGGTTGTGATATATTTAGGAATATAAAGACATCAATTATACACTGAAGTTGCACAGATGATCATCCAAGTTAAGGGATGATGACTCTACATACAAAGAATCACCAGTCTGCAACAATAGACTATTATCTGTCTGATGTACATGAAAATGAATTTATAAATATGAGCATGGGAATGCCCACCTTAGCTAGATCATGAAAATAATATGATGATGATGTATTGTATTTTATTTTATACAGGTCACCTTCCAGTTCGAATACCTCGGATCCTCATGATAAAGCATTTCACTCGACATCAGAAGATTTACGACCTCATGCTTTAGGGGGCAACTGTTATAGACATATTTGGGCACTGCAACCCCAATCATATATGTCGTTAAACCAAGTGCTCTTTAACCCCTAAAAGTGTTATTTCATACCCTAAAGGATCATGGTCAACTGATTACATCATTTCCCATAAGTTCCACCTGAAAAGCCACTTAGAACTGGCCAAAACTAGACGATACTGACTACTCCTTGGTCAAGGTGTGATGCATACTAACTCCTACACTAGCCAGGTGCGATGCATATTGAGGAGGCCTTCTATGGGGTGTGATGAGCGAGAATGGACAAATGTCTAAGGCAGTTTGCTAAGTGGATGGTCATGGAATCTTCTAGAAACTTCCTTTATGACACTTCCTTCTCTGAATTCACCCAGGGATGAGTAAGAGATCCAAGAAATGTCTAAGTGGAACGAAGAACTAGAAGTGGTATGACACTAATAAAAAACTAGAGATGACTCACACCTCTGCAAATATCTATAAATGGATACCTCATTTGAGAGATCTAGAGGCTAGAATCTTGTAATCTGTAAAGAAGTGTTGTTAGTTTGTCTTTGAGAAGAAGCATTGTATTGTTGGTTGATCTTGCTTTTCATGAGGTGAAGAGGGCTTTGATGTTGAGAGGATGATGTTAGATCAAACAGTTCAGTTGTAATCCTCTCTTCTACTATTAATAAAGTGCTTTGAGTTTTCCTCCATACAATCGTGTATTTTTGAATGTTTTTATTTGTAAATGCCATTGTGTGTTCAATATATTTATGATTCTGCATTGTTTATGATATTATAGATTGAGATTCTTTGATGTTTTTTGTTACTTTTTCTCTACAGGTATTCTCTAAAGCGGGACAAGTAGGAGAGGAGTTGAAAGTTCCATCAAGGGAGAGAGAAATCAAGCAAGGAGTCAAGTAGAAGATCCAATTTGGCCCTCTCTTCTTCTATCTTATCTATCATACATAAAGGAAATCACAAAGTGCTTTGGTTTTTTGTTTCTAAGATAGCTACCCATATTAGTGGGACTAGCAGATTAAAAAGACACTAGTCCTCCCGGAAACAATGTTCTCCTCTCCCAACTGGTTTCTTTTGTGTAACCATCAATATTAAAAAGATGGATATTGTAGAGCCAGGATTAGGTAAACCAAATATGACCAAAACCTAAAAATCCTTTCCTCATACAATTTCAATAACCTCTCATGAATTCTTTCAACCAAATAAGAAGTGTGATTAATTCTACTAAAATTCTTGAAATGTGTGAATAAACCCCAAAATATTAACATATTCATGACTTTTATCATCGAAACCCAAGATGACATGAATAATCTAAATTAAACATTTTACAGAGTCCTAAGAAGTGTCTATGCTAAAGAGAGATTTACCATCTCGCTTAATTTCTTGGTTTATTGATAAGGTTTTTAGAAATTCCTTTCTATTTTCATTAGGTAAACTCTTGTACTGGATTTCCAAAATTTCCTCCTCAACTAACTTAGGTACAGATGGATTACGGAGTGTTGGGGTATATTCTTGTTCTGTAAGAGGACATACAATCGAAAAACTCATGCAACATTTAATTATCATCTCGGAAGGTTGTATAATTTGACATAAAGATAAAGAAATTCTGAAAAAGAAAAGGTTTGAGGAAGTAGATCCCATGGAAGGCCACCTTCAAATATGGGAAAGTACTGAGAATGTTGGATGAATTTTTCACAAGTGTCATTCTAGAGAAAATCAAGTATATTTCTAGTTATGAAGGGCTAGAAAATTTGTACACTTGTATCTAGGAAATCATTCGAACCATCTGAATTTTTTATACACTTGTTTGAGAAATTACCTCTCTTATTGGGTGCCATAACTCATATAAACCTTTAACTAAATCCAAAAGGTGAAAAAACCCATACCTATTTAATGGAGGATTTCTCTTTGCAACTAACCATTATAAGCTTAGCTTTGGACCATTAATCATATGGATAATTTCTAGGATTACCAAGACTTTTCCCTAGGGTGTGATAGTAAATTACACAATATTTCTTTCATGCATCATGAGGGAAGGAATTAAAGGTCGTACTATCAACATTAATGAATGAGTTTACATGCTTTTCACTGGAAAGTTTTGAGGACATCGAGGTGGTTTTTCCTACACAATTTGGTTGTTTTGTCTTGGACTCAATTTGATTGAAAGGCATGTGCTTGGCCAAGAGTGGACAATGGTGGTTTTGGATTTTCACCTTGAATCATCTATATAAACATTGAGAAATTCTGGGAGGGTTAAATAATCCTAATTTATCTAATCAAAATAGTATGTCTATATTTAAAGCTCCTCCCATGTATCTTCTGGTGTAGTTACCTCATGGATCAAGTAGGGTATTACTTTGAGGCTTTATGCATTAATTACTAACTATATGATCTGAATGTTTGATTAGGACATCTACTTGGTGATCACTAGAGAAGTTTTGAGGTCTAAAATGGGCCTCCTAAGGAATATTATAAAATAATAATGGAAATAATAAAATAACATTACATTATATCGTCAAATTTTAGAGGGAAAAATGAAAAAACTATTTTTTCAACTTGTGTCTTCAATGTATCTCCCCACAGTTTCACTCAAATTTTTAGAAGGAGCTCTTGCTGGATACAAAATTAAATTCTCATTTAAGTATTACCCATGTTGCATGCTTTATATGGACCCTTATACACAAAAAATGAGAAATACATGGAAAAACATGATTACAATAATGTTTTTCATATATTTCTGATTTTTAGTGTACTAGTACCCCTCGGATGAGGAATTTAATTATAAATCCAACAAGTGCTCCCACTCAAAATTTGAGTAAAACTGTACTGAGATAAGTTGAAAATATGATTTGAGGAAGTAGGTTTTCAATTTTTTAATTTTTTTATGTTTTTACTTTTTTACTCCAAAAATGGTGAATCATCCCCCATGGTTCACATCATAATATTGAATCATGTTGGTTCTTATAAATTTGATTTTGGTTATACATTTTTGTTTCGAGGCCCATTTCCTTACCTCAAAATTTCTATAATTGTCACCGAATGAGGTTACAACTAACCCTTTGTCCGAGAAAGCAACATGCACGCCTAGATAATCAAGCATACTTATACATAGTAAGTTTTGTGTCAAAAATAATAAACTTTACTTCTCCATTAGAGATTCTAGTCAAAGGTATACAATAACCAACTATGCTAAGAGGAGAGCCATTGCTAAGGTATACCATTTGACCACCACATTTCTCATACATGAATACTAGTGCCAATAAGAAGTCATATTGAAGGAAACTCCATAGTCCATCAACCATACAATCTATCCTACATAGGTTGTGAAAGTAATAAATGGATGACTTGAGCCTGATTGGATATTTTGATTTAGGATTTGATGGAGATAAGGAAAATGGATTGTCTACTTTAGGCTATGTTGTGAGTCTTGTATTAGAATTTGTATCTGAGAGGTCATACAAACAATCAGTTCCAGTAGATTCCACAAAAAATGAAAAGTATGTGGTAGTTACATAAACAACCAAGGAGATTGTGTGGCTCAGGAAACTTCTTAAGTATTTGTAGGATAAACAAGTGAACTCTACTCCCCTTTTTATCAACAATAATTCTACAATTAATTTGGCAATGAATCACTAATTCCATTATCGAGATACAAATATGAACACAAAGCATCATTTGATTTGACCACGCCAAGACTATTCATCTATGACATTATTCCACAAATGAGAAAATTGCAGATATATTCACCAAAATTGGTGGAAAATAAAATATTTACCCATTTTGATTAAAAGGCATGTGATTGACTTAGATTAGACAAAGGTGGCTTTGGATTTTCAAATTGACTCACCTGTATAAACATTGAGCACGTTATGAGGGAAAAATAATCGTGATGTATTTAATTAGGATAATGTGTCTACGATTAAATCTCCTCCCACTTATCTTATGGTGTACTTCCCTCATGCACGAATGCGGGTATTAATTCTAGTCTTTATCCACTAATTAGAGGTTATATGATCGCAAGTGTTGATTATTCCATCGATTCAATGATGTCACTGAATCAGGTTACAACACACCCTTTGTTAAAGAAAGCAACATGCAAACCTAGATCTTCAAGCATGATTATAGATAGTAAGTTTTGCACCAAACACAAAATGTCTAAAAATCCATTGATACCCTTTACCTCTCCATAAGATGTTGTAATCAAAGTTATATCATAACCAACTATGCTAAGAGGAGAGTCATCGCTAAGGTATACCATACCACCACCTATTTCTCATACATGAATACTAGTGCCAATGGGAACTCATATGGGAGGAAGCTCCATAGTCCATCAACCATACAATACATCCTACATAGGTTGTGAAAGTTATAATAAATGAATCTCCACCATATTCTTGAGAATATTTATTATACTCAGCATGATAATCATTATTTTCCTTCTTCTTCTTCTCTTCATTGTAGTCCCTTTGAAAATTCTCAATCTGATTGCAATTCCAACATTTATACTTGGATTTTCTATGAGACTTATGTCTCCCACGGGATTTGAATCCATTCTTTTATGTTTTATTTCCTTTCTCCTTTGATAATCCATGAACATCTAATGTTTCATTTGTATATTCATAATATTTCCACTTAATGTCATCTAAGAATAAGGTAGTGAGGGCCTCATCAAGTCCTAATGTATTTACGATGCTTCCAATGTCCATTATCACGTTGTCCCATGAATATACCAAATAGCACAAAAGAGTTATGAAGTAATCCTCCTCATCAATTTTCACTTGAAAAAATTTTAGTAGGGTCGATAATAGTATTAAATGCACTTAGATTCTTGTCTACGGAATCAACATCATTCATTCTTAAGGAAAATAGATTTTTGGGGTTTAAGAAAAATAACCTTCTTGCCCAAGATGGTTTATTCGCCAAGAATTAGCTCGATACCATTCCCCCAGCTTTGTATAGAGAGCTAATATGGTTTATCCTTTGGAATAATTCTATATAACAAACAAGAAAAGGAAACACTGATAACAATTCTCACGTTTCACTCCAATACCACCCATTCTTCATCTACCATATTATTAGGTTTGGTTCTACATACTACAACTCATAAATTTCAATCTATGAGAACGTTCTCCATCTTGAGCTTTCACAAATCAATGTTATTGACATTAAACTACTCTATTTATAATGTAGATGTGATTTCTAATTCTAAACAAGAATATTTCCTTGTAGGAAAGTTCTAACTCAAAAAAATATCAAAGAAAAAACACTTGTCACTAACACCTAGAGATGCAGAACACACTCTCTACACTTTCTACACTAATACATTATAAAAGAATGTGTGAGCAATACAAAAACATTAAGGACATGTTATTATAGCAAATCCCTTTTGCAAAAAACCCACCACACTTGATAGCATGTATAATGGAATATTTGACAACTAATTGGTTACAAAATAGAGACTGCGTTCTCTTAAGAATGTTCAAAAATAATATACTTCTCGAGCAATTTCAACAAAACAATAGTAAAACAAAATCCCAGTCTATTTTCCTCTAGCCTTGGAACTAAATAAATAGGCATAAATAAAACCATAAATCGTTTCTAATCTCCATTTCAAATCAAAGGAAACCACTAGTAAATTAATCTCTTCCATTTCTCAACATTATTCTTACTCCACTATAATATTTCTTAACTACACTACATCAATACAATCTTGATCCACTACAATTAGAATATTTTGTACTCCACAATACAAGATTCATAATAAATTTACACTAAAATCCTATGTAAGTGTATCAAAACACAACCTTTACACATACTCTTAGTATATTTACGCACTATGAAGAATCAAAAAGACTTTAGAAAATCAAATGACTCCAATGTCTACATATAAGTTCAAGATATGGTAAACCAATGTGAAGTCAATCCATGACACGTAGACCAATTGGTTTGTGTGGGGCTTATTTAGCACCAGGCTTAGATCTCATGGGGAGGGGTTGAGGATAGGAACCACCTTTTGGGAGATTTAAACTATCTCAAAGATATAACATCCCACTACTAAAAATTAAAACAAAAAAATCTAAAAACAAATTTCCTTGCAAGAAAGATTAATTTGAAAAATAAAATTTGAGTCACCTTTAGAGATATTTAAACTATCTCAAAAGAATACCATACCAATATTACAAAGATCAGTCTGACCTTAAAAAAAAACTAAAAACAAATTTCCCCGCAAGAAATATTAATTTGGAAAATAAAAGTTGACATGGATGAATAACCTAGTTCATAATTAATATCAATCAACCCATTTGCATGGTTGTGGAGAGACCTCTTCCATTTTATTAGGCCTATAGGAATTTTATTATGAAGTTCTTCTTGATGATAGTGTAGAGATTAGTCATCCTCCACTATAGAGATTGTGTTTCAGTTTAATTTTCCACGTGGTCCTCAACTCAACAAGGGTCTACTCAATGTCTAGTTCATAGGTGTCCAGTTCTCATGAGACAACTTAGGTTGACTGTTGACCATTGTATTAACCTATCCACTTGGAGGGCCCTACTATAAATTCCTTCACTATCTAGAGAAGACCGATGCAGAGATAGTGAAGACCTGTGAAGCAGTAATGTCATAGTGAAGAGCTGTGCAATATCAATTTTAAAAAATTTCAAATGGTAGCTCCAAGTGTTATAGCTTTTTGAAAAAAAATGTAGTTGCCTTAAAAACATGAAATATGGTAGATCCCCTACCAAAAAATTAGAAGACAAGTCACTACAAAAACATTTATAAGACACCCACTTAGGCTAGACTTAATTATTGTACTCATATTAGCATTAATAATTAGAATGACCAATGGTATATTTGTTAAACCCAAATATTTAAATACATTAATAAGTAGAATGAGCAATGATAGATGTGTGAAACAAAAATCTTTAGCTTGTCTTCTAAGCAAGGACAAATTTTTGAAACATAAATACTTACCATTTGGAAAAGGTTTTCATTAATTAAATCCTATAATGCATCTCAACACCATTTCAGTCACCATTTTATTTCTAGGTATTTATTTAAAAAACAAGCTTTAAAGGAAAAATATCAATATATCTGTTAAATCTGAATTGCATAGAAATAAGAGAACATAGAAAAAAAACAGAGACACTTTGAAGGAACAAGGGTATCACTATAACTATTAAATCCCCTCTCGTTAAAATACAGAGTGAGATATTCTATTAAGATAAAACTGGATGTGTTTGGCATTAAGTTACATATTATCTTGATTTATGCAGAGAATTTCTTTTAAAACATTTACAAGGCAGGTGTATATGCTAAGTTGATTTTGAATAGATGGTTGGTAGTTCGAATCCTAGGATTAGAGAGGAAGGTAAGGCTACGTTAACTCAAAGTCCAATGTCTCTTTTCCTGGAAAAAGGAAAGGCATATACAAGTCTATATGTTTTGCAGAGAGATAGAGATCATCTTCCCACTGATGGGAGGCATGATTATGCTTCTCCTTCCACATTTGCACTGTTTGTGCTATAACAGGCATAGGGAATAAAGAAGAATAATTACAATTGTAGTTACAAGAATGTTAATATAAAAAAATACATAAGGAATCTACCAAATCTTGTAGATGTTCAGGTTGGATTTGGAAGAAAAATGGAAGTATACAAACAAACATAAGAAATCTACCAAATCTTGCATATGTTCAACTTGTAATTGGATGAAATGAAAGAAAAACGTAGGAGAAACATAGAATGACAAAAAAGAGCATACATAATACACCAGAACATGGTATGCATTTGGAATGGATACAGAGGCCTCTTTGGCTTCTTTTCCGAAAGAGAGAAGAAACAAACATGTGCAAATGTTCTGTATATGTTCCTCATCACTAGCAGGCCTTTACTAATAGTAAGAAGAGTGCTCAAAAGTTGAATCTATTCTCACTATTTGTCATTTCTTCATAATAATTCATTATGTCATTTGATTTAAGTTACAGTATATAGGTGAATGCTTAGAAAATAAAGTGTTGGGTAGCGGATCCCCCCACAACATGTTTTTGGGGCTTAAAGCCCAAGTTTTGATCAATGTCATGTAAAGAATCCATGAAGTACGGGCACGGAGTGCGAAAATCTAGGATGAGTCATAGGGTTGTCTGCCCTAAGAATTGTTAAATAATATAAAGTTGTGTAGGCCTACCCATGGTCTGCGGACCATGGGATTGTATAAATAGAGTGACGCCCTAAGACTAAAGCAAGTTTTTCAGGGAATGAAGGAATTATATAGATGCAAAGGCATGGTTAGAGAGTAGGACCATGGGATTGTATAAATAGAGTGAGGCTCTAAGTCTAAAGCAAGTTTTTTGGGGAATGAAGTAAGTATATAGATGCAAAGGCATGGTTAGAGAATAGAAGTGTATCTGAAGCATATTGGGTTGTAGTAATAGGAAGAGGCTATGCAACTGAGTGTGCAGAGGCCTAGTAGAGCCTGCAGCTGAGTGCGCAGACCCTTGCAGTTGAGTGTGCAGGGTGGAGGTTGGTATGTACCTGAACTGAACTTGAAAAGATCATTAAGAAAGATAAGTTGGATTCAGAATATCATGCATCTAGTTATGGAACTATATTTTTGATATTATGCATTTAAGTGTTATCTATTTATTTATATGCACACGTTTGATAAATATTTGTCTGAATGTTTATGTACGAAAATATTCTAAGTAATTAGCAAACAAAACCTATTTAACTAAGACTTGGATGAGCAACATGGGTTAAGTTGTGGTTAGAGTTTCACGAAGGCACTAACAAAGGACGTAATGCACTCGCATGTGTGCATAGCCTAGTAAGCGCTAAGGTTGGATTGCGTCCCTGTCACCACATTTCAAACATCCCCAGGGTGTAGAAACCTAGTTCCAGCATCCTCCCATGCTACTTCGAGTGAGACCTCAGTCTGCGCTCCGTGCACTGTTGCCAAAAGGGCCACTAGTATTGGGATTATCTTGGCTAAATCACTTCTTAACCTAGGTCAGGCCCCACTAAGCCAAAAAAAGCTTTCGTTGTCAGGACCAGGCTCTACCTAAGGGATGTCTGATGCCGTGCCACTGGAACTCAACAAAGAAGGAAATTGAAGAGTGGTTTGACAAGAAAATTCATGAGTTCGCAACACAGGAAAATACAACTCTGTAAGTATTTGAGAAAAAGTGGTTGGATTGCTATGTGTAAACAGAAATCCACAAAAAAAAATTTCATCCTTTTCTTCTGAACTGTATGAGTGGATCGTGAGGTTAGCCAATAGCCAGGGAAGGTGTAAGCTTGACAAGCCAATAGTGTGGACTCTGAAATTAGTGCGTACACTAGAGGCATCAGAAGATGAGATTGCACAAGCTGTGAATCGTATGCTCGACTGAATAATAGGGTGATTTATCACTGAGTTTGCAGTAGACACAACCGTGAGATACAGTGAAGCGGAATGACGCTTTCTCAAAGGACCATGAGGTAAGTATATTAAGTCTTTAATTACTTGGATTAAGATGTTATTATGTGAAAATCATGTCATGAGAATACATTCATGCTTAGGATGATGGGAGTGGAAAGATCTACAAAAGCAGTGAAGCATTAGGAAACAGTCCCTTAATTTCACCTTTCGTGAGAGAGCAAGGAAGAGCTTGCTAAGGTCTCTCCGAGAAGCGCGGTTAGTTTGATAAGATAGTGTATTCCGTAGTTACCACCTCCACCCATGCCACCAACCACTTCACTTCCCTCACCTCCATCTCAACCCACTCCACCTCCACCACAGTTCAGTATGGTGAACGCGATCAAACAACGAGTATTCAGAAGGGTAGGGAATGAAGATCCCAACCAATTCTGGTTCGTGGTAAGACCAGTATGGGAAGCGCAAGGTGTCACAGATGACAATGTAAGAAGGCTACATTGGTGAGTGTGTTGCAGTATTGCGTGCTAACATGGTATATCAAGCACTCTAATGACCACCCAAACGCAAGAATAATGGAAATCTAGATTGCGGTAAACAAGCAATTCAGTAGGCCAAAGCCAAAAACACAATCAATCATCGTTTTTAAAGATATTGCGATGCTTCTAGGTGAGATCCCCTAGGATCTGGATGAAAGACTGGAGAGTATGATCCACGAGGCCAATATGATGCTAATGAATGCACAAAATTGCGCATGGTTTGTGGCATCTTTGACACCACACTTAAGCACAACATTGTCACAACAAAAATTTTCTACCCAGGCCGAAGCGTTGGAAATGGCCATGAGGTTGTATGAGACCTTAATACAAGACCCTGGGTTGGGAGTTCAACAAATCCATGAACAACTATAGAATCTATGCCTGGAAATTCAAAGTTTGAAGCAGGATAGGGTGCCACGGCTAGAGGCGCGTGAGGAGGTATGGTGCATAAAATGCAAAGGCCAGGGTCATGACAAGGATCACTGTCGAGTGTTCGCAAACTATTTGGTAGGGGGAGGGCCAATGTCATTAAGACCAGAGGCATAGGCGGGGCCGAGTGCAACACCCATGTTATGGTGTGCAATCTGTTAGATAGGAGGAAAACACATGACGGATAATTGTCATTTGCTGCAGAAGTATACACAGACTCCCCAACAACTATTTTGTAATTTCTACAGGTCAATAGGACACGATGAGAGTACTTGTCACAACTACAAGCTAATGATGGATCGGACCCCAACCTATAAGATGCACACATAAATGCAAGCCCTTGACCCAGCTGTGTGGATGGCGTGAGCTAGATTTCAGGGGCGAAGTCAAGGACAAGGAGGAATGGGACCTGGAAGGGGTCGCAGACAGTTAGTTTGTTACAATTGCGGAGGACCAGGGCACTATGCCCGCAAATACACCAACCCGATGAGGATCTCCTATTCGTATTGTACTCAGTTATATCATGAAATAATAGATTGTCCTATGTTGATCACACAGATGCACAAAAAAGGGGTATTCCAGCCTCCTCTGACTCAAAATATACAAATGATGAGGTTTGAACCATGCAAAGAAGACCGAATGTAAACATGATCCTCAGAAGCGGTGAGACCATGGGAGAGGACAAGGGGAAGCAGCTAGAGGGACTTACATGGGTTTGCAAGGCTCCTACAAAGGAACTTGAGTTTAACATAGAACATGTAAAGGAGACATTAATGGAAGCTAAGAAGAGATTCACAGAGGCCTCCACTTCAGGTAGTAAGGATAACCAGAGCCAGGAATGGATCCTTTAATGCTTACTACCTCTCTAGAGACATGTATGAAACTGATGCATGACAACAAGGCAGTTAATGGACTACAGGAGCTGATCACCAGGTGTGTGGGGTCAAGAGAACCATGCGTAGTCTAGAAATTAGGAAAGCATGCGTTGTGCATCGGAAGGGAAATGAGATTGACTCCGTAGATTGGTGAGTATGAAATGGATCAGGTAATCCTAGATTTGGGTTCGAACGCGAGTGTGTTACTAAAGCAAACATGGGAAGGCATGGGTAGGCCTGTGTTACAATGGTCCCCTATTCAGCTACGAATGGCAAACCAACAGAAGATTTTTTCCATGGGAAGGTTGCAAGGAGTAACAGTTGATATTGAAGGCACGAGCACACAGACGGATTTTGATGTAATAGCTATTGTTGATGATAGCAATCCCTATCTTGCGTTGTTAGGAATAGACTTGTCCAATGATATGAATGGAGTCATCAACCTGAAGAAGTGGAAGATGATATTCAAGAAGAAGTCACTTCACGTAGTAGTCCCACTGAACCCAGCCAAAGGAGCACACTACACTGAACTAGTGCGCGATGATGAAAGTGACGATGAGCTAGATTGTATTTACAAGATAACTCTACGAGACTAGGATTAGGTAAATCTAACTGCAGATGGGAGAATCTTGTGGGAGGGAAAAATCTCCTACACTTCGGATTCAGACAAAGAAGTAGAGAGCTCACAGAATTGGTTGCATGAAGTGACAACGCTAAATTGCAACATGATGATTAGATCACTGCATTGCGTGACAACAAAGGCACGAGAGCTGCTGACATATGATGGATTGACAATGGTGGATGAATTATTGAGCAAATTTGAAAGCACAGTACATGAACAACAGCGGCTCGATGCATTGAAACCTGCAAAATGGAGTACACATCAAGGCAGGTTTGAGGACTGGTGTAGATGTAGAAGGATGATACGCCTATGGTTTGCAAGCCCTCAGCCTCGAACAAGAGTTCGTCAGTGAGGGTGGAGTAGTTTGTGCGCCCACCTGTCACGATAGGTATAGAAATGTGCACATGCACAACCCAAAATTAGGATCCAAAATCAGAATGGGAAAGATGACACACACCACAAGTGTTCCCCACGAAAGCTTTCCAGAAGGTGTGTGGGATATTGGACAAATTTCAGTAGGCATGACAATATGATTGGGACCTGTGTGTACCAGTAATCCAATAGGACTATAGGGCCATGTAAAAACACCTAAGCACAAAGATGATTCCGAAGCTGAAGAGTAAAGTCGAGATCATAGTTTTGAAAGGAAGGAACCCTCCCGTAGTAGCTCCCACAGTTGAGATAGTACGTGAGGCCCGGGATGAAGGAATTATGCATCCGCGCGAGGATGAACATCTACAGAGTCGGGAAGCCATCCAGAAAGGGGACCTTAAACTTTGCAAACTTGAAGAAGATCAAGTACGGCTGAGGAGGAAAAGCATGTTAATGGACACAGAAATCAACAAACTAGAAACCAAAATCATGCTAACAGGTTGTGCTGTGAAACTAAGAATGACAGGACAAGATATGGTCAGTCATACTACTGCATTCGAAAATTTCTGTTGAGAATTTGTGGCTCTGCTACCATGGCTGTAACCACACCTTACGAGGAAAAGTAACCATGGGAGCGCACTGCACAACGAAGAACGCAAGGTGCTAACTATCGCGAGGGTAATTGAGGAGTGCCCACAGGCTGGGCTGGAAGGTAAATTGAAGCTTTGCATAGGTGATGCGACCACCTGACTATCTGTAGGAAGCATAGTCTCAATGCTCCAAGCAGTTGAAAGAGAGAGTGGGACTATAAAAGATTCTGTTGGTGAGCTGTGAAATAATGAGGTTGCATGCTAGATCAGTATGCCACAAGGGATGTGCTCATGCATAGGAGCTGTGCTACTACGCAAGTAGGCCATGAAGTGACCTTTGGTATCACTGTTCATGACAAGATGTCCAATTTAAGGCAATGAGGAGTGGGCAATAGGTAATGAAGACACGAAGTCAGAACCACATTTGGGACGATCTGTTTCCAATCTCACATTAATAAGCTGAATAAGGGGGGAATGGTCGAATCTGAATTCAAAAGGGCCTATAAATCATCGGTGATTATCCACCAAACCACCCTTGGCATTTTGAGAATTCACTTGTTTCGCAATCAATTGAGTATGAACCCTACGAATTTAGAGGTTGTGAGAGAAATTTCAGTGTTTGAGACATTTTCAAAGGAGACACAGGACTTCCTAAATAGAATAATGTCGGCAACCAAGGGAGCCATGTAGAGCGCCACGCTTCCGATGGGTGATGCACCAGAAATTCCAAAATTGCCCTAGACATTGAGGCCCAAAAAGGATCCATAGGCAGTAGGACTGGTCTGTATGTCAGTGCGGAATCCGTGGTTTTGTAAAATTTCTATGGAAGACAAGGGCAAGGCTATTAATCTTGAGATAGATGACAAGGAGGATTATCTTCGGGTGTTCGTAGAAGAGATCGAGGTAGGTGAAGAAATGGGGGAAGACATTCCGCTAGTGCGCATTGCAGTGAAACTGCCCAAGTATGTCCCTCCATGGAAAGGAAGAGTAAAAGTACCCAAATATTTGGATGCCGTTAAGAGCACACTCCAAACCTCGCTCCTCTTGGAGGCAATTCTATTTGAAGGTTCAGTTCTTGGCCTTGAATATTGGGACCTTGCGAACAATGAAAAGTTCCCTTATTTGGAGACTAGCCAACTCATGAAACAGAGCAAGGAAGGGTCAGTTACATCGCTAGAGCCGCGGAAATGGTTGCGCGGTGTGGAAGAGGCTAGAATACTCCACCTTCTATGGATTCCACACTTTCACTGAGCACCGATCACGATATTTGTCATCAGGAAACTGCTTTGCTTGGTGCATGATGGGTACTTGGGGCTAGAGGAGCCTATCCTCATCACGGCGGAGCTTATTCACAGGGTTTCTTGACTTCCCTATATGGGAAGGGACCCCACGGAAATAGCTGGCAAAAGCAAAGATTTGGCGCTTGTAGAGGCCATGAAGAATAAATACAGGTTTGAGAAAAAAAAGAGGGGCTACGTAATTACTAGAATTCAAGACAAAGTGGTGCACATAGCCACCTAGCTACTGGCAGCAAAAGTGATGATAAAATGTCACAGCAACGAGGTATCAGTGATGGTTGTCTCCCTAGTTGAACAATGTGTAAAAGGGGTATAGTTCAACTGGGTGTAGTTCCTCTGTAAGGAGTTTCTGACGAACTGCAACGAGGCCAAGAAGTAGGTAAGACCTTCCACTACGCATGGTTTCTCTTATCCATCTTGTTGGTTGTAGGGGAATTTCCTGAGGACAGTTAGTTTCCTCCTCTTGAACAGGACTTGCCAGAAGCGGCAAAATACGCGTTGCTCTAGGCAACAAAGGACACCACGAGGATCAGTGAGACTAAGATCTTCTAGATACTCATGGAGGGCAGTGTCCGAATGTGGATCAACAAAAGGCCCCGCCTATCCCCCATAGTGTATGATAGTTTGTGGAGCTTTGCAAACTTTAAGACAGATATGCATAATGTGTATATCAAGGGATGAAAGGATCCAGAGCAAAACTGGGCTAAACTCACTTTCATTGCAATCAATGATGCTTTGTTCATTGTACTCGACTCATGGCCACCCGAGTGGTGCACCCCTGATATGGCAGCTCGAGATGAGACATCGATACAAAAACAGAAGGATGCCACCAAGCTGCTAGCACAATAGAAGCGCAACAAGTAGTTCATCGAGGAGGTAAGGGCTTCCCACGAGGTAGCAAAGGCCGCCGCAGAATAGACCAAGGCCGCCAAAATAATAGCAGCAACACTAGCAACTGGAGCCACCATGATGCAGGAGGAAAGAGGCCCGAACCTGACCACAGGATAGGGGGACAGATGACACGGAAGAAGGTGCAGATCCATGCATGACATCCACACATCTGAAACGGTTGTGTGGTAAGGAACGAATAGGGCCTAGAAAGAAGACCAAGGCTTCAAACTGGATGGTGAGCCTATTACACTAATAGAGGGTAACCTATATGACATCAGCGACACCATTCTTGAGGTCACCTGGGAAGTGCTCCAGGAAGCAATGATGGAGTAGCAGACTGTGTTGGGGGCCCTCAGGGCGTAACTGCAGGGACTTCAGGTGCGCCCCCCACAAGAAGGACAGTTGTTACCTACGGTGCCACAGGTACATCGGCAATAGTAGTTGTCGCAAGCCAAAATGGCTAACACCATCGTGCTATTAGAAGGAGCACTGACTGCAAATAGCACAAAGGATAGAGCTAGAGTGGGCTAGATCAAGGGACTTGGCCTAAACTTGGCTGCCCTTCCGAGGGATATATTATACCATCTGCAGGACGGTGAAATAGTAGAAATTCGTGCTAGGGAAGGACATGCAGTGCAAATGCTCAATGAACAATGAATCAACATCGAGAAACTTAGCCTACAACGTGATGAATCACTGGCGCAGAATTAGCAGCTAGAGCAAATAGTAGAGGAAGCATGTCGCTGCGCCCCAGAGCTAGAAAATGCGACAGACTTACCATAGGAGTGCGGATTCACAAATTGTCCAGTGGATTCTGTGAGGCAAAGGAGAAGCAACAAGGATCCAGCTGGACCTCAACCTTTAGATTGTTGAACTGCGATTAGAGACGCAGTCATCCACACCCCAGGAAGTTCAGGAACAGTGCACTGGTGCTATCCAAAAGGGTTTAGAGGAAATAAGAAAGGTAGTGCAAACCTATACCACTATGTTGGAAGAACCCCTTGGGGTCCTCACTTCCTTACAAGAAGACCCCACCATACACCACTTGGAAATAGAGGCGCAGGAGCTTCAAATGAAATATGATAGTGTGCGCAGAACGACGCAGATAGTAGTCCTGACCTAGTGGCTCGCAAAGCTACATAGGTGAAGGCATTCAAGGAGAAAGTGGATGCAACACACCAAAAAGATGCAGTGCTTAAAGCATGCATCCAGTCTTGGATTGATGAGGCCTTCCCCATCACTGCCAACATTGAAAGAAAGCTCGCACAGATGAAAGTAATGTATGATTTAAGACAGAGATTTTCCCTTGACAGCAAGTATTCAGCTGAGCGGGTATAGTAGATCCAACAGATGATAGAGGAGTGCAATGTGGGCCTTCGCACAACCTAGACATAGTTGGAATGGCTCCATGTTAGGATCGTCGGACAGTGACTCGAGGCGAGTCACGATGATTGTGTTGGGGGCCTGTTGGGCAGCAGATCTCCCCACATCATGTTTTTGGGGCTTAAAGCCTGAGTTTTGGTCAATTTCATGTAAATACTCCGTGAAGTACAGGAATAGAGTGTGAAAGTATAAAATGAGTCATAGGGTTGTCTGCCATAAGAATTGTAAAATAATGTAAGTTGTATTGACCTACCCATGGTCCGTAGACCATGGGATCGTATAAATAAAGTGAGGCTCTAAGTGCAAAGCAAGTTTTTTGGGAAATGAAGTAAGTAGATAGATGCAAAGGCATGGTTAGAGAATAGAAGTGGATCTGAAGCATATTGGGTCATAGTAGTAGGAAGAGGCTCTGCAGCTGAGTGCACAGAGGCTTGGTAGAATCTGCAGTTGAGTGCGCGGACCCCTGCAACTGAGTGCGCAAGGCGGAGTTGGGTCTATACTTGAACTGAACTTGAAAAGATCATTAATAAAGATAAGTTGGATTTGGAATATCATGCATTTGGTCATGGATCTATATTTTTGATATTATTCATTGAGTGTCACCGATTTATTTAATTGCGCGCACTTGATAAATACTTGTTTGAATGTTTATGTATGAAAATATTCTAACTAATTAGGGAAAAAAACCTAATTAAGGAAGACTTGGATGAGCAACATGGGTCGCGCTGTGGTTAGAGTTGTGCGAAGGTAGTAGCATAGGACGTAACATGCCCGGAGGTGCGCATAGCCCAGTAAGTGCCAAGGTTGGATTGTGTCCCTATCAATTCATTTCAGACATCCCTAGGGTGCAGAAACTTGGTTCCAACACCCTCCAATACTAATTCCGATGATACCTCAGTCCACACTCCACGAACTATTGCTGAAAGGGCCAGTAGTACAGGGATTTTCTTGGCTAAATCGCTTCTGAACCTAGGTCAGGCCCCACTAAGACAACATAAAGAATCTAAGCTATTTTTGTTCGTAATAATGCTTAATTTTTTTATGTAAATTGCTAACAAATTAGTGAGAATATTTTGTGTTCTTTGCAAAATTAGGGCAACAAATTGCTACGGTGGTCAGTGCTGGAAATTAGTTGTAGTGTGAGTAGATTTGTTTTAGAGTTGATTGATAATCATTTTAGCAATAATTCTACTATATAAGAATGTAGTTAATGGTTCAATTAATATATGAGATTTACAACAGTTTTTAGCCCACACAGTAACTGTGTTTTATTTGTTTAATTTTTTTTTTATATGTATTTTTCTTAATAGTTATGTTGGATTTTCAGCTAGCCTAAAGAAGTCATTTCATATTCTACAAGTGGTATAAGAGCAGGTATTACTATTTTGGGTTAAAGTTGTATTGTTGGAATTTCACCAAAGTTAATCATGTCGAATTCTAACCAGATGTCAATTCCAGAATTTGATGAGAACGATTATGATTATTGGTGCATTAAGATGCTAACCTTTTTTATGGGAAAATATTTGTGGGAGATTGTTGAATCAGGATATGAGGAGCCTGATGATTGGAATGCCCTTACAACCAATGAAAGAACAGCAAGAAAGGAAGTGAGGAAGAAGAATGCTCAAGCCATGTTTCACATTCAGAGAGCTCTTGATCAAAGCTTATTTCCAAGAATATCAAGAGAAAAAATTTCCAGAGATGCCTAGGAGACTATACAAGAATCTTACCAAGGTAGTGATCAAGTTAAGGTGGTCAAGCTTCAGACATTGAAGCGAGAGTTCGAGAATTTGAATATGAAGAAGCTGAAAGTGTGAGTGACCATTGTGTGAGAGTCAAAGATGTGATCAACAAAATGGCTACACTTGGAGAAACTGTAAGCAATGAAGTTTTAATAAAAAAAGTATTGAAATCTTTAACACATAGATGGAATCATGTTGCCATAATGATGGAAGAAAGTAAGGATTTGACAAAACTACAATTTGATAAATTGGTTGGATCTTTGATGTCTCGTGAAGAAAGATTGAAGGACGCTTTTGAAGGTGTAGATAAAGCTTTTTCCTCTAAATTACAAATTACAAAGAATGAATTGGAAAGCAACAACAGTGCCAAAATAAATCAAGGTGAACGTAAATGGAAAATCCAAAATTCTTCAAGAGGTAGAGGAAGAGGTGGCTCAAGTGGAAGAGGTAGTTTCAGAGGAAGATATAGAGGTAGATTTGATAAGACAAATGCTCAATGTTATTATTGTAACAGGTATGGCCACTTTGAAAGAGAATGCAGGTTGAAAGAAGGTAAAAATGCTAATTATGCTCAAGAAAGTGGTGGGTATCCTCTAGATCACTTGTTTTTATCTTATGCTAAAGGTGAAAACACTAGTAGAGATGTTTGGTACCTAGATTCTAGATGCTCTAACCATATGACAAGGAATGAGAAATTGCTTTCAGTAAAGGATGGAAGTTTCAAATCCAAGATCCAGCTTGGTGATGATAAATCATTGGAGTTTGCTGCCAAAGGAGCTATAGAGTTGCAAACAAAAGAAGGTATAAAGAGTACTCATGAGATTTATTATACTCCACAATTAAAGATTAATTTGTTGAGTGGTGGGTAGCTATATAAGAAAAATTATAAAGTAGTGTTTCAAAATAAGACATGTACTATCTATTATAAGAATAAGGGAAATAGGGTGATCATTGATGTACCTATGAAAAGAAATAGGATGTTTCCCTTGAGGTTTGATGAACATAACAACAATCCTGCAAATATGGCTTATGAGGATTCAAGTTGGCTATGGCATCTTAGGTATAGGTATTTAAATTTTCATGGTTTGAAGTTTCTAACCTCACATGCATTAGTTTCTGGTTTTCCCAAGGTAGAAGAGCATAAGGAGGTTTGGGTGAAGGATGTGCTAAAGGAAAGCATGCAAGGGAAAGGTTTCCAAAGGGAACTGCATGGAGGGCTCATCACCCACTTTAACTTGTTCAATCAGACATATGTGGTCCTATGCAAACAAAGAGTTTGGGTAAGTCGTCATATTTCATTACTTTTATTGATGATTACTCACAAAATTGTTGGGTATATTTTTTGAAGGCCAAAAGTGAAGCCTTGGATACATTAAAGAAGTTCAAAGCCCTTGTAGAAAATGAGAAAAGGGTACAATATCAAATGTTTGCAGACTGACCATGGAGGAGAATTATTCTCAAAAGATTTCCATAGTTATTGTGATATGAATGGCATCAAGAGGCAGCATCCTACATCAAACACACCACAATATAATGGCATAGCTAAAAGAAAGAATCGTACTATGGTTGAAATGGCAAAACGAATGTTACAAACTAAAGGGTTGAGCAATTCTTATTGGGGAGATGGAGTGATACAACAATGTACATCCTCAACAGTAGCCCCACCAATGCATTGGAAAAGATGACTCCTTATGAAGCTTGGTGTGGAAAAAGGCCTAATGTTAATCATTTCAAAGTTTTTGGTTGTTTAGCTTATGTGCATGTACCTGTTCAAAATAGAAAAAAGTTAGATGCAAAGAGTGAGTTATGTATTTTTTAAAAAGTTAGATGTAAAGAGTGAGTTGTGTATTTTTATTGGGTATAATGAGACAAGCAAGGCTTATAAATTGTATAATACTCTAACTAACAATCTTATTGTCTCAAGAGATGTAATTTTTAATGAAGGGGGAGTTTATGGTCATAAAAAAGGCCATGTTGAGAAGACAAAATCTATTTTGAATGATGATATAAATTTTGATATTGATCATGAGCAGCCTAGTAAGCACCAATATTACAGCAATAATGTTGCAACTCCTAGGGATTTCTTCTTTACTTTTAACAACCCGATAGTTCGTAACAAACTTGGAAGCGAGGGTGTTGTATGCACAAGTACTAGCTCTCACTGCAGGCTGTCACTTGGTCAACTGGCGCAAGATCACTAGGAGCTTAAGCCAACTTCTATGAATTCTCAAAAGAAGCTTTTAACTGTGATGAAAGAAAGCTAACTCTATGGAGGCTATTCTATTTCAGAAAGAGAAAGAAGACTGGAATGTAAGGCAAACCCTAACAAACCCTAATTTATCCAACTAACCCTACTTTTGTAGAAAAATGATAGGAACTGATGCGATGAGTGCCATTGACTACTGAAAAAGGTAAATTACATTTATTCAAGCTACTTCTGAAAAGAAATGATAAGAGAACATATTTTTGTGCTTTTGAGTGTTTTTATGTGAAATTATTATGCTTGCAATTTATCTAGTTGTGATTGTGCAGAGTTTTTGTGGTGAAGGAAGATGGAATTGGTTTTCGCACAGGTGGAGGAAGGTTTGGAGAGGTATTAGGAAGTCCCTAGTACCCTTCTGAATACTTCCATTGTAATCAAGTTTCGAAAAACAACTTACAGTGGATTCTACAGGAGGCTGCAGGGGATCTACAGGAGGATCTGCAGGAGGAGGCCAAGAGCTATTTTTGGAAGTTTTAAAGGTGGAAAAATGATGGGAAAGGGTAATTGAAGGCTAGATGAAGGTGTTGAGGTTTCTGGAGCTCGTCAAGGAATATCAAGAGGGAACATGATGGTTGGATTTGTTCAAATGGAAAGAGGGCAGCTTATGGAGGAACGCAAAAAATAGGGCAAATTAGCGAAATGTTGTGAATGACTTCATAAATATATGAGAAGTGAGTTGGTGCTGGCTGCTTTATGGATGTATGGTGAGCTGAGGTGTCCTACAAGAGATTTTCACATCTACTTACAAAAACTGATCAAGGAAAGGACCAACTATACCATGAAAATAGAAATTTCTCTAGCTTGACCGAATTTCTAACCTCCAAATAAAAAATTTTGAACAATAACCTTTGAACAGAAAATCATGCAGAGAAATATATTGTAAAAGAATAGGAAATAATCTAGGAAACTGAATCTGAAGTAATACATTAATCTTTCCAAATCAAGTCATCACACTAGAAATTGCATGGTAGAGAAAAACTATGTTTTCAGTGGCAGCAATAGTGCCTTGACCTCAAATCATAGTCCAAGAAAGGGAGAAAGAAGATCAAGACCTTCTATTGGTCTTTTTTTAATCTTAGTCTTTCACTACATTAAACTACTTGAGCAAATGAAACAAAAACAACTATCCAAACCATCAAAAGCAACCTAATCTAAACAAAGTAAACTGAATCTATGTAACAGAAATTAACTCATGAACTGAAGAAAAAATATAGAGGTACAAAGCAAGAGGCATTGGGAAGCTTGGGTTAGGACCTGACCCAAGAGCTTTAGCCCTTTGAAAGAGATTAGTGCTGGCTCAAAAACTGTTTCATCTCCATTATCAAAAATAAAAGTCACATTACATGAACTGTTCTAAAAGGGGAAGCTCGAAAATGGGTTGAACAAGTGCTCCACAAAAGTGCGAAAATTCTACTAATGACTAGCTAACCTATTGAGGCTCTAAGCCCCCTTATTTATAAAAATGGAGTCCTCCAATAGTCCTCATAAAATCAAGGAGCTCGACTTCCCAGAACTGGAGATAAACAACAATCCTTCTTTACTTGCTCGGCTGCCCCTTGGATGCATCAATGTGGACCTTTGTGCTCCAAGTTGTTGATGGAGGATTCGAGAAAAGGAGTCACAAATGATGGAGACAACCCCTACAAATCCTCTTTATTGTTTTCCTCAAGTATTTGCTGCCATTTGCTCATAAATCCCTTGACTTTGTCCAAAATTGACCAAAAAATCTACATAAAGCACACATTAGACTACATGACAAAATGACTAACCCAATTCACTCTATTAGCATAAATATATTAAAAAAAATGCAATAAACTAATGAGAATGGTGGATTAAGTTGAATTAAGAGGAAAAATGAGCCTATATAATTACCCAATTCTGGGGCTCATCATCAACCCCCTACTAAATGGGTTGCTCATCCTCTGAGCAACTAGTCTAACTCTTCATCCTTGATGGCTTTGATAGATTCCCTGACATCCAATGCTTTTGATGTGATATATTCCTCTTTATCATGGAATCATGCCTTTCTATCCACCTCTTCCCACTATTTCTGTTCTTCCTCCTCTTTTACTCCTTCCAGTAGTCCTAGTAGTAGTGGAGGAATAAATTTGAGGCCAATCCAATTGGCCTTCAAACTTTGCATAAAGTGTTTATACAGTGGCACTCTCCTCATGGCTTCCCTCATCATGTTTGGGGAGTGATACTCCCTGATCCATAGGCTGTGTGGCAATGTGTTCCACCTTCTCAAGCATGCATGAATGCAGTCATCTCCAAACAATCTCTCCATGTCCTCGAAATGTGAACTAGCTTGGGCCTGCTTATTAACATAATTGGGGACACTTTGAGGATTAGATGCAAGGTGTTGCTGGGCATAGATGAGAGCCATGGGGTCTGCTGGTTCTGCTCTAACCATCAGGGGTTCATTCAGCTCTTTTGCCATCATTTTCTAGATTTTTGTTGCCCTTTTCTCTTCATGGCTCATCCAAGATGCCATGCCCATCAGCTGCAAGTCTCCTAACATAACATTGGGATCCCATAGGTTCATATCAGTAAGTGCCATGTTGTGCTAGTAAAACTCTACCAGCTTCACATGTCCTCAGCTGAACTCTGATCGCATAGATTCATGAATTGGCCATAATCGTGAAAGGGTATTGTGTTGAGATTGAAACAAGATGATGAAGCTTAGTGAAAAGAGTCGCCTTCACTAAGTGGGCCCGCAGGCTATTTTTGGCGCAAGTCTATTTTTAGACATATGGATCATGTCTATGGATTGCAGGTTGTTGTTTATGGATGATTGATCAAGTTGGAAAAATATATGGACTTCTATTTTTGATGAAAGTGTGAGTGATCACAATGTGAGTGATCAAGTCTATTTTTAGACTAGCCGTCAAAAATAGAAAAGTCAAATATTATTATCTCACAATAATCTTTGGACTATAAACTTTGTCTTATTCTCTTGGAGCACTTCAGTTCGAGCTACGGATGTGGCACATGCAATTGCATGAAGGAAATACGTGGTTCTTATGGATTAGTTGAATATTTGCATGCATGACTTCAGTTAGAACTCAAGTGAGTTGAGTTTAGTGGACTGGAGGTGCAGTTGATAGAGTTGTGTTCAGTTTAGCTTTGTTAAACTGGTTGTATTTAGTCTAACTGGCAAATAGACTAGAGATGAATTGGGTGAATTAGTTATTAATTAATTCACAAGTTATTAACTCATAATACAACTAATGAATACATCAGTTAACTCAGTTGCATGTCAGTGCATGTTCAGTTCAGCAGGGACAGGTGTTAGAGATTCAGATTGCTATCAGTTGTGACTATAGTTGTGCACCAGATCTTGCACAAATCAGGGGATTGAGTATGCAAATGAGTTTGCCCACATTTTAGCTTGTTCTCACGTGATTTAGCCAAGGAAAGACGTGGCTGCCTTGGAATTATCACCGGTTCTTGTGCAGGTATTGAGTAGCGGAGGTAGGCAAGCAGCGGAAGAGATCCGAGCCAGTGATTGATTCAGATCTGAGCTGTATTGTGTGTAACAGGTGGAGCTGGTACTGGATTGCTTGTGATAAGCATTGTACTTTGTAATTTTACATGTCTCAATCATTAATATACAGATAGTTGGGGTTTTTAGCGAGATGCTTTCCCCGGGATACATACTGTGTTAATGTGTGAATGCTCTTGATGTTTTATTGTTATTGATGCTCCTATATTGATGATCAACGTAGAGGAGCTTATGTATTGTGTATGTTTTCCGCAATAGTACATGATCAGGATAATCTCTGTTGAATATGTGTTAAATTATTCAAAATTCTACATGGTATCAGAGGTGTTGATCATCAGATCTACTATTCAGGAAGTGTTTACATTCTATTTCTCTAGGCAGAGCCTGTAATCGGGCCAGGTAGCCTCTGGATTCATCCTTCCTTTGGAAGGTGAAATATCCGGTAAAAGCCCATACAGTCAATCTCTGTACGAGAAATATTGGGTTCTCACAAATCTTAGATCCGAGGCGGTTGAGTTGGTTGCTGGTGGAATTCGAATTTGCAGCAGTATTTTCTTGGTGACAACGCAGCAATGTCTTTCAAGGGATTGCGATTGGAGTATGCTCTTGAGGGCAGCTCAAACTATATTGCATGGAAGGACAGGATGGAGGCAGTATTGGATGATAATGGGCTGAAGGAGTTCATAGATACGGATATCCCAAAGCCTACTGATGCTACTCAAGCGATGCTTGGCAAAATAAGATTGCAAAATGTCGAAGGATTCTGTTGGAGGGCGTGAAGGATCACATTGTGTCCAGCCTCCATGGAAAGGCTACTCCATATTTGATGTGGAAATCATTAACAGAATTATTCCAAAGCAAGAGCGATCAGAGGAAGCTGGCGCTCAAAGATAAACTCAGAAACATCAAAAGCGAGAAGGGTGACAGTATTCCCAAGTATCTCACGAAGTTCACTCAGTGTCGAGATGAGCTGGGAAGTGTGGGGGTTACTGTCGATGATGAGGACTTGGTGAGCTTGGCTCTCCTTGGTCTTACGAAGAGTTGGCATTCCTATCAGGACTCTGTCAATGGTCGGGAGAAGTTGCCAGGATGGGAAAGACTATGGTCAGATCTTGTGCAGGAGGAGATCAGGCGAAGTACCAGGGATGGATCTTCGTCAAAGGGAGCTGATGAAGAGAATTGTGCTTTGGCTGCCAAAGCAAAGAAAGGGAAGAGCAAGAAAGCTTCTCAGTCTGGTGCGAAAGGGAAGAAGCAGGATATGTCCAAGGTGAAGTGTTTTCACTGTCACCAGCATGGACACTATGCCACAAATTGTCCGCAGAAGAAGAAGAACAAGCAAGCTGCTGGATCTGCATGGGGAGAGGCCTTAGCTTCTCAGTTTGAGCTTGATTTTTCATTGATCGCATGCTTGGTTTCAAGTGTGATGGGATCAGTGTGGTTCTTGGACACTGGTGCGTCTTTTCACATGACGGGAGATAGAGATTTGTTCTCTGAACTGAAGGACAAAGATCTTGGAGTGCACATCGAGATGGGCAATGATGGTAGATACAGTGCGACCGGTATCGGTACCATTTCCTTTGAGAGGGAGTCTGGTAAACCCTTTGTATTGAAGGAAGTCATGCATGTTCCAGGATTGAAGAAGAATCTCATCTCAGTGGCGATGTTAGAAGACAAGGGGTATGATGTTGTTTTCGCGAGGGAAAGGCCTTCCTGCACAGCAAGACAACTGGTGAGACCCGGAAGATAGGGGTTCGAGTGAGGAACCTTTATCAGTTGCATGTAAATGGATGCGCAGCAATGGCAGGCAAGGCAGAAGGATTGGTGAGCCGGGATGATGGCGAGTTGTGGCACAGGAGATTGGGTCACCTTCACCATGGAGCCTTGAAGATACTGCAGCAGATCACTACAGGGCTTCCTAAAGGCACACTTGCCCAGTCAGATCAGTGCAAGGGGTGTACTTTGGGGAGTTTTGTGAAAGCCACCTTTCACGAGAAGGATAGTCGCGCCACGACGATCCTTGAGAGAATTCACACAGACGTGTGTGGACCTTTCTTAGTTGCCTCGACAGCAAAACATAGGTATTATGTGATTTTTGTTGATGATTTCTCTCGTAAGTGCTGGATCTTCTTCATGCAAAAGAAGAGCGAGACATATTCAAAGTTCTGTGAATTCAA
>APFE031530607.1:130584-165969 GCA_000404065.3 Pinus taeda
CAAAACCGAGACTACCAGCTTGATTTTTCATTATGTTCCTTTCAATGTTACAATACATATTTATACATGCCAAAGCATCCAATACCATGGATCGAAAAACATCGCGTCCAAAACCATGGACCGAAAACCATCGCGTCCAAAAAACATGTGCGAAAATCATGCACAAAACCATAGGTGGGTCCACCCAACCTAACATAGGGTCCAAAACCAAAATTTTACGGGGCACTGCCCCAGACCCCATAAAGTGGGGTTACGGGTACCCCTCAAACCCCCTGTTAACTATGTGGAAAGAATATAACACAACCCAACAAGAAGAACCTTCCTAGATTGTAGGTTAATCTCCTAAATCTCCACAGCATAGGTCAGACATGATGGTTCCCCATTATATACCTGCTAGGCATGTCTATTATTCGGGTTTGGGTTTGGTTGAACAGGTATTTTGGGTTGCCTTGGTGGAGAAGGAGGCAATGGTTGGAGTTGAGTAGATGGTGGAGGCAAAAGAGTAGGAGGAGAGTTGTATTGGGGCCTCCACCCCTGATGAGGTGCATTCCATTGAGGCTATGGCTGAGCATAAGAGTGAAATGAATGAGTAGTTGGTTCAGTATGGTATTCAGATGGATATGATCAAGGAGGGGGTGTGTACCAAGAAGGATGAGTAGGGGGGCCCTAAAAAGGCATGTAAGTGGCTTGATTGGGATTGTAATATGTCTTAGATGTCCCTTACATTCCCTGTTGGTAAGTTCTGGTCCCATGTTGTTATCATGAAAACTAGTGTCCATTCAGAGTTGCTAGTCCCACTAAGATGGGTAGCTACCATAGAAACAAACAAACTAAAGTAACTTGTGTTTTATTTTATAAGAAATAGATGACAGAGAAGCATAGAGTACCAACCACAGTCTTTTGCTTGGCTCCTTGCTTGTTTCCTCTCCCATTTGATAGATCTTTGCCACTCCTTCTTCACTTGTCCCGCTTTAAAGAACACCTATAGAGTCAAAGCACCATAATACCATCAAAGCATAGAGATCTATAATCATAAACAATATAGGATCAGATATATATTAACCATACAAATGCATATATCAATATAAGATTCAGAGATATACAAGAATATGGAGAAAAACTCAAATAGCTTTATTAATAGAAGTAGTAGAAGAGAGGATTACAACCCATTGATCTGACCCAGCGCCATCCTCCCAGCATGAAAGCCCTCTTCACCTCATTAAAATCTAGATCACCCAACACTATGATGTTCCACAGAGACACCAACAACACTTCCTTACAAGATACAAAATTCCAGCCTCTGGATCTCTAGGATGATGGATCCATATATAAATGTTTCTAGGTTGGTGAGTCAACTTCTAGGTTTTTTATTAGTGTCATTTCTCTGATAGTTCTTGGTTCCACTTGGATATTTCATGATCTCTTACTCATCCCTAGGCAAATTCAGAGAGGCAAGTGTCAAATGAGTAGTTTCTAGAAGATTCTATGGGTTTCCACCTAGCCAACTGCCTCTGTCATTTGTCTACTCTCGCTCATTGCACCCTACAAAAGGGATTTTTAGTATGCATCGCACCTTCTGCATGTAGTAAGTGAGATGTATCGCACCCTTATCACTGCGCAGTCTATATGGTCCAGTTTTGATCAGTTCTAAGTAGTTTTTCAAGGAGAACTTCTGGGAGATGATGTAATCAACTAACCTTGTTCCTTTAAGGTGTGTAACAACACTTTTAGGGGCTTAGAAGCCCTTGGTTTATGGAAATATGAGATTGGGGTTGTAGTGCCCAAATATGTCTATAATAGTTGCCCCCTAAAGCATATCGGGTGAAATGCTTTATCATGAGGATCTGAGGTTTTTCGAACTAGAAGGTGACCTGTAATAAGATACAATACAATACATTATCTTCATAATAATTTCATGATCTAGCTGAGGCGGGCATTCCCATGCTCAGCTTTATAAATTCATTTTCATGTAAATTGGACAGACAATCGTCTACATGGTAGACTGATGATCCTGGTAGAGCCATCATCCCTTAGCTTCGATGATTATCTGTAGCTATGATATACATTTGATGTCTTTATCTTCCTAAATATATCATAGCCTAGATGGATGAAACTAGATCTGGGGTCTTCAAACTCATTCAATCTTCACCCGAAGTACAAGTCGATCCATGTGAAAGGATGTTCTGACATCGAACATGGAAAGACATCACCTGATTACCAGCCAATGATGTAAGCTATTAACAGGCACGAGAGGAATCATCGTTAATGATGAGGACCCTCAAGGTACGACAGTACAATTCACGTGGTGTGAATACATGAGTCGATGTCGAACACCACGCAAAATCTTCCGGTCGAAGGTGATTGACATAAATTTGTCACCGGAAGTGAGAAACTTGCCATGGAGGCATGCAAGCTTCAAAGTATTGAAAGGGTTGTTCCTAAGTCAACTTCTTGGATAATACGCTAATATCGACAATAAGTGACCCGTCGTAGGAGGGCCTTAATGAATCCCACATCTATGACACGAAACAGAGCAAATAATTTTGTCAAGGTGAAAATGATCTGGTGATACAAGGTTCAGGGTGGTGGTCATGAAAGAATGAAGCATGAAGGTATTGCAGCGAATGAGATGTAAGATGGGTTAGTGAATTCTCTGAGCGACTTCTCTTAAACATATCGACAACACTAAAATGGATTGGTAGCATTAACCATAAGAATGGATAGTACAGAGGACCAATGGTGATATGACTAGTGAACGGAATAACCCAACCCGACTCAATCACGGTGATGGAGTGAAAGTGTCATGTTCAAGAGCGACTTGCTACCAATAAAGTTTCTTAAGTTTTCTTCCCAATTTTTCCCCAGTCATTGCTGACTAGTACCTCTTTATTTTTGTCAAGCTTGAGGAGGATAACATATGCTTGTTTTATAATATTCCCTTTGGGAAAACCCTTTTCTATGTTTTAACGAGCCTAGCGATAGTGAAACTCTCTCTTCTCTGCATGGACATGTTTGTCGTTATTGTTTTAACAAGTTTAACGACAAAGATAACTTAGTCCTTTTCAATTTTAGAGAGTTTGAAAAGTGATGGAAAGGAAACTCCACTAATCCTTTTTCGTAGCATAATCCCTTAAGTCTAAAAAGTATAAAATAATACCAAAGGGATGACTTTTTTGATAGTTTTAACAAGCCAAAGAAGACAAGTGCTCGATATTTTTGTGTAATGATCCCTCAGGTCCAAAAAGATTAAAATCTAGAGGAGGGATGGCACTTCCGATCGCTTTAATGAGCTGGAGAGGCCAATTGCTCGGAAATCATTTCATATTTTACAAGTCAGATGAAAAAAGCTTAAAGGAGACTCGTTTTTTGAGGAATGAGTGATGCTTTTGGATAGCAGCTGGTTCCAGGTAAGGGTTGGAACTTATCAATCACGGTAGTGTAAAGATGATGGCTAATAGGATCACTTGTCGTAGTTGTTCCGCAAAAGGGGTAAACAATCAAATGGAGGCGTATGATCGGCTAAAAAGAGTGGAGGTGATGGTAAGAACACAACCAAGGCTCAAAGGCTGATGATTATGCGATCGAAATGGTTATTTACCGAAGGATGGGTTCATTTTTTAATGAGCTTAAAATCTGGGGGAACATATTCTCATCGCTAGGTTTATTTTTTAACGAGCTTGAACTTCACGTAAAACTGCTAGTGCCAGTGATATAATAAGGATGTCTCATCGATAGGTTCATTTTTAAGGGAGATTGCCCCATTTGAAACTTTGCTCCGCAGCCTTTCGTAGGTAGGCTAGGAATGACCAACTATTGTCCTAGGGGTTAAAGAACTACTAAGGTTAGGTAGGATAGCTTCTCGGTGGGAAACATCTCCTTTACTTTGTCGTTTCCATTGGTCCCGGCAAAGGTGAATGATTGATCAGACCAATCACCTAAATTAAGCAGTTGAAGCCAGTTAAAACTACAGGGTTAGAGGTACGTTGGTCACTTTTCACTTGCATACAAAAGGTTTACATGCCCCCAGATATAGAGAAGTAGAGTTTCCAGGTTACCATATAGAAGTTCTTGCATCCATAAGATGGTTCCACCTGCGTAGTAGACAGAAACACTTCTTGGGATTTGTCCATCGAAACGGAAGAAGGTGATTCAAGTTCCAATCACCTAACCTTGAAGAGGGAATCTTATTCCAGTATAATCCCATTTTCCTAAACGGACGGGTGTGTCAGACTACTCATATATCCTCCACGGAAACCACCTAAAGTTTTCCTGCCGAAGGAGACGAGGGAGCATGCCCCCTAGGTTTAGTCACATTCACCGAATCACTCACATTCATTAGGTGGATTAACTGGAGATTGATGAGACATTCCTTGTGCAAAAATACCTGTTAGGGATGGCACTTGACTATTAGCTATGTGTGAACTAGGGAATGAAAGCTGGTCTACGAGCTGGACAACTTTTCCTTCATGAGGAAAACACATCACTCGAAAGAGAAGAGCTGCGGACTTGCAATATCCTAATCCTCAGCTCTTTCTCTCAAGAAATATCTCATCTTCTTCTATCTTTCTAAATTGTCCTGATGATGGACCCCCTTTGGGGTTTGAAACGTCGGCAGAGTGAAATTGAAACTGTGGACAATCCGGATCATGATTCTACAAAAAACTTCCACAGAGGCTTGAAATCCAACATAGCTTACATGCTATAAATGTAGTCACGTCCAAGGAGTAGATTGTAATATAAAGGTGCTTGGAATAAAATTACATTTAGGTAGATGGTTTCCCTTCTTAAAGTTACAGGAAAACTTCGAAGGATCCTTGATGGTCGACTGGTTCCTTTGTTGAAGCCTGTCAGATTTCGAATCTCAGGCATAAGCGATGGTGAACCAAGCGCTTTCCAAGTAGTTGAGGAAAGCATACTCACATAAGCCCCTTCATCTATCATAGTACCAACCATGGCCATTCTGTAGGTTTGCACAATGATTCGGAATGGTACATTAGATGGTAGATGGGGTCTGCCTAGTAGATTCGAATCGAAGGAAACAACTAGGTTGCTTGGAGGAGGGACCGAATAAATGGTCGGGTAAATCTCTAACGAACTTCCTTCCTGCAATAAAGGAACGGGTAGATTGCCCCCATGTTTATCGAATTCTGTGTTGATGAAAATAATTTGAATGGTGTCGTTCTCATTCTCTTTGGTGACTGTATCATCTAAAGGTAAACCTTCTGAAGACAAGATTGGATCAACTATCATCTTGACTTGTTGACTTTGGTCTGGTTTGGACTCGGAGGGTTTATCTTCAATGATAGATGCTTCAACTCACCACAAAGGTGTGTCAGTCAGATTTTCAACTAGTGATGGACTCGGCAAGAGTTTCTTGTATCCAGGAGGAAGCCGTAGCGATGAAGCATGACCATTATCCAAGACTCTTTTAGCTTCGTCTAGGAAGGGACAATGGTGGATGGCATGATCGCCTTCACATAGTCTACAAGGAATTTTAGATATTCCTTTTTGTCCATTGACTTCGTTTTCACTAGTTGACGGTGTACTTTCAACATGATCATTAGAGGTTGAGGACACCGGATTATGCAAATGGAGAGACGAGTCCATTAGGATCTGTGGGATGCAAGGAAAATCTTGATGATAGTGGTCTCCCTTGCAAATGACACATGGGGATTTAGGTTTGGATGGTGCAGTGTGTGGATTTCCACCAAACGATGCATGGTTGCACCCTTTTGTTGTTGGCTTTTTCTTCTTCTCCTCCTTCCCCTTCTTCTTCTTCTCAGTTAGTTGATTTTTAGTTTTACTATATTCATCAAGCGAAGAGGAAGAAGGAGAGGGAGAAACAAACGAATTAGAAGGTTTGGGGGTAACTCTAATATCATTTGGTTGCTGATTTGCTTGCTCAGGAATCAGAGTGCTTTGAACGACAGAGGTTGAGAAAAGCCATACTAGCAGGCCAATTGTCAGTCCTGGAAGGGACAATGTGGCCATATGAGGTGCACCAACATCTCCCCAAGAGGAGAAGGGACTAGGATTCCCCCCGAAGAGAAATCCTTGGTTGGTGGACTCCATTTTCTCAACCTAAGACCAACAAGGGAACAATGATATTATTTCGATTGAAATAATTTTTATGACGCTTTGACACAACTTGCTTTTTCAATTTTTAAGAGTCGAGAAAAAGCTAAAGATGACTATAGTCACCTTCGATTTTTAATGAGCCTGAAGTGACAAGTTCTCAGATGGACCTTTTCTTTTACGGAGTCTGAAAAGGAACAAAAGTGACTACTCTGGAAATCTAGATAGAGGGATTACCAAACCAATCACAAAACTGCAGAATACTTTTTACGGTACGGCAGTCAATATTCATGAATGTTGTGTTCGGTGCACTATGATCGATAGGGTGGCAGACACGGCTTCCTAAGGATGAAGGATGTAACCTATTGTGGTCTCCTAACATATACTCGATGGTACATGGGAGCACAAGTCCGTACTAGTACTTGTCGTCTCAAGGAGGAGGAATCACCCAACCTATGATGAAAGCGATAGTTACTAGGCTTTACGACGCCAGAATACATCTCTAGCATAGACTTCTATATGTTGTGTGTTAGGTTCCAAAGCATTTTTATGTTCATTTAAATTTATTTTACAGTTGATCTTTCTTAATAAGTTTTCCTTTAAGGTTCACCACGTGATGTAAATATACAATTCCTAAAATGCAACCTAAGATGATAAACAATCGTTTATTTCTCTTTTTGCAATGAAAATCCTAGCTACTAAGGAAAGAGAAGCGAAATTCTTTTGACATAGAGCAAAAAGCACACACTAAAATGCATTATCCTAAATCAATCTCTACAAGCAGTCTAAATGCAAATGCACATGCATGTATTTGTTTTCCGCTTTCTTAATGTGTGAATGACAAAAAGAATGCTAAATACAGAACTAAACTATTTCTTTCAAAGCAACAGTACTAAGAATTTTCTTTTCAAAAAACGAAAGGAAGACTAAGACGACACTTTGCGATTTTGAGTTGAAAACTGCTTTCGACACTTGAAGTACTATTAATTCAAATCAAATACAAGAGAAAAAGTGTAATCAACTATAAAAAAGAGGAGGATTCTTTTCTTTGACTGAAAACAACACTTGCGACACTTTCAAATCAAAAGACAAGAGTTCGATTAAGCTACTGTTTGCAAAGGAGAGCTGTAAATGGCGAAAAATACATAAAAACATTCACAATTATTTATATAATGGAGGCTGAATAATGCAAAGGAAGGGAGTTTCAACAATGGTACACTAATCACAGATAGCAAACTCCTAAATAAAGCTGAAAACAATGAAGAGAAAACTAAAATCTAGAGGCAAAAACAGTCTTACCTAGTCATCGCACCTGTAACATAGGGAAATAGGGATGCATCTCACCTGCAGCACACGAGAGGTGCGATGCATCCAGATTGCCAATGAGAGACAGTGCGATGGTCTGGGGACTAGACTGGTCTTGGTTTTTTCTCACAGTTTGCAGCTTAGTTAAGGGATTTAGGCTAAGCTAACGATAGTCAGTAAACACAAAACATAGGGGGTGACCTAATTAGGTTACTTGAGCTACCACGAGGGCACTTAGGATGTTTGCAAGTTAGATGTTCAGTTCATAAACTAACCCAAATTTTGACTGAAGCAGCATTGATCTACTTTGCAGTTGCATAGCAAAAGCAGTTCGAAGGCTAGCTGGATTAACTTTAGGCTCCGTGTGTAGTTTATAAAGAAAACAAACTAGAAACAAGCAAACAAGTTATTGGCTCCCCAGCGAAGTCGCCATTTTATTATCGGGAAAACTAGTGTCCATTCAAAGCTGCTAGTCCCACTAAGACGGGTAGCTATCTTAGAAACAAACAAACTAAATTCACTTGTGTTTTCCTTTATGAGAAATAGATGAGAGAGAAGCAGAGAGTACCAACCTTAGTCTTTCACTTGGCTACTTGCTTCCTCTCCCCTTTGATAGATCTTTCCCACTCCTTCACTTGTCCCACTTTAAAGAACACCTGTAGAGTCAAAGCAACATAATACCATCAAAGCATAGAGATCTATAATCATAAACAATATTGGATCAGATATATATTCACCATACAAATGCATATATCAATACAAGATTTAGAGATATACAAGAATATGGAGGAAAACTCAAATAGCTTTATTGATAGTAGTAGAAGAGAGGATTACAACCCATTGAGCTAACCCAGTGCCATCCTCGCAGCATGAAAGCCCTCTTCACTTCATGAAAAGCTATATCACCCAACACTATCATGTTCCATAGAGAAACCAACAACACTTCCTTATAAGATACAAAATTCCAGCCTCTAGATCTCTAGGATGAGGGATCCATATATAGATGTTTGCAGGTGGGTGAGTCAGCTTCTTGGTTTTTGATTTGTGTCATTTCTCTGATAGTTCTTGGTTCCACTTGGAGATTTCATGATCTCTTACTTATCCCTGGGCAAATTCAGAGAGGCAAGCGTCAAATGATCAGTTTCTAGAAGATTCTATGGGTTTCCACCTAGCCAACTACCTCTACCATTTGTCTGCTCTCGCTCATCGCACCCTACAAAAGGACTTTTCAGTATGCATCGTACCTTCTACATGTAGTAAGTGAGATGCATCACACCCTTAGCACTGAGCAGTCTGTATGGTCCAGTTTTGATCGGTTCTGAGTAGTTTTTCAGGGAGAACTTCTGGGAGATGTTGTAATCAGTTGACCTTGTTCCTTTAGGGTGTCTAACAACACTTTTAGGGGCTTAGAAGCCCTTGGTTTATGGACATATGAGATTGGGGTTGTAGTGCCCAAATATGTCTATAACACATGTGGCCTCCTTTGGTTCATGAAATAAAGTGGTTCAGTGGCTCCTTGAGCCCTCCAGTATGTAGCTTTAAGTCTGGGCAAGGAAGGGCACTGATTCGTAGAATGGTCTTCTTCATAGACTGAACACACTTATATAGAGTTCAATGGACGTTCATTCCTAGGATGCCTTTTGGTGCACCTAAGACAAAAAACGGCCAAGGCCCTTTCTGCTTCTTCTTTTTTCCTTTTGATATCCAAGGTATCCATTTGCATGGCAAGAGTCTGCATCATCTCGCTCTTGAAATCTTCCAGCAGATTTCCAAATTCACCTCTAAGGGATGTACTGGCTAGGGGTTAACTTCCCCTTCCTCTCTTTGTGGCTGCCCTAGAATGGTTTCTAAACACACTCTTTATGTCTTCATAAGGTGGTTGGTAGATGTCCCCCCCCCAAGCCAGCAAATGGAGGGTATCTTGAAGGTCTTCTAAGACTCCTCTGAGCAAGACCAACTTCAAAGATTCAGAGTCAAGTGTGCACCTAGCCCTTTTATAACTGAGCTGAAACCTCTCTTCATAATTTTCCAAGGATTCATCGCTTCCCATGGTCATTCAAAATATTTCTTCCTTAGTATCCTTTGACCTACATAATCCCATTATTTATTATTAAGGGCTTGCTACATCTGAGCCCAAGTTGTGATGCTATCGCCATGTAACTCCATAAACCAGCACAATGCTGCATCCTTGAGGGTAGAAGGAAATAGTTTCAACTTCTGCTCATCTTTTGCATAGTCATAGGTTCAACAGATAAAAACAAATTCAAACAAAAAGGTATTGGCATCTTCGGTAATCAACCCATGGAAGTGAGGTAAGGCCGAAGGACTTATGTTCTTTAGTGTCCCCATTGGTCTCTCGGATGGGAAAGGTACCCTCTACTCTTTCCCCATTCCCTCTAACGTTTCTGTTTCCAACCATGGTCTCAAGAGGGATGGTTTCTTGCTCTTCTTCTGATATAGGAATTTCGTATATCTCTCGTGGTTCACCTATAGTTTTTTTTGAATCATTGCCATCGAAGAAGAGAGAAGGGTGACTTTGTGATGTGGTGGGAGTGTTGGGTAGGAATTTCCTTGAATTATCTTTGTTCCTACGAGGTATAAAAGGAAATCTCTTTTTGGGTGATTTTTTATTTTTCTACTTATACCTGCAAAACTGAAATTGAATGAATAAACAAATTGCAACTAAATGAAATGAACTTGCTGAAATGAAATTGTAGAATTGAAATGAAAGCAAGGAAATGACTAATCTACTTTTCTAGAATGGAAATTGTAGAATTGAAATGAAAGAAAGGAAATGACTAATCTACTTTTGTTGAAATGGAAATTGCATAATTGAAAGAGCTAATTTACTTTTGCTGAAATGGAAATTGCGGAATTGAAAGAACTAATCTACTTTTGCTTAAATGGAAACTGTAGAATTGAAATGAAAGCAAAGAAATGCAAAAATAAGAAGAAAAACTACTCTACTTTTGTTGAAATAAACTACTTAGTAGAATGTTATAGTAGAAAATACAAGAAAAGCTGTAATCACAAAATACTCTGACACTTCCTCGGAAACGGCGTCAAAAAGTGGTGAGCACTAGTATTGCAGCAATAATGTTGCAACTTCTAGGGCTTCCTACTTTACTTTTATCAACTCAATAGTTCATAACAAACTTAAAAGCGATGGTGTTGTATGCACATGTACTAGCTCTCGCTCGAGGTTGTCACTTGATCAGCTCGCACAAGATCACTAGGAGTTGAAGCCAACTTCTATGAATTCTCAAAAGAAACTTCTAACTGTGATGAAAGAAAGTTAAGTCTACGGAGGCTATTCTATTTGCAGAAAGAGAAAAAAGACTGCAATGTAAGGCAAACCCTAATTTATCCAACTAACCCAACTTTTGTAGAAAAAGCAATAGGAACTGATACGATGAGTGCCATTGACTATTAAAAAAGGTAAAGTACATTTATTCAAGCTACTTCTGAAAAGAAATAAGAAAAGAACATCTTTTTGTGCTTTTGAGTGTTTTTATGTGAAGTGCAGAAGTTTGGTGGTGAAGGAAGATGAACTTGGTTTTTTGTAGAGGTGGAGGAAGGTGTGGAGAGGTCCTAGGAAGCCCCTAGTACCCTTTTGAAGACTTCCATTGTAATCAGATTTTGAAAAACCACTTACAGGGGATTCTATAGGAGGCTGCAAGGAATCTACAAGAGGAGGCTCAGAGCTATTCTTAGAAGTTTTTAAGGTTGAAAAATGATGGGAAAGGGTAGCTGAAGGCTAGATGATAGTGTTGAGGTGTCTGGAGCTTATCAAGGAAGATCAAGAGGCAACATGATAGTTGGATTTTTTCAAATGGTAAGAGGACAGCTTATGGAAAAATGCAGAAATTAAGGCAGATTAACGAAATGTTGCAAATGAATTGGGAAATGTGTGAGAAGTGAGCTGGTGTTGGCTTCTTTATGGATGTATGGTGAGATGAGGTGTCCTACAAGATATTTTCACATCTACTTACAAAAAGTGATCAAAGAAAAGACTATCTATACCATGAAAACAAAAATTTCTCTAGCTTGACCTAATTTCTGACCTACAAATAGAAAACACTGAACAATAACCTTTGAATAAAAAAGCATGCAGAGAGATTTATTGTAAAAGAACAAAAAATGATCTAGGCAATTGAATCCTAAGCAATACATTAATCTTTCCAAATCAAGTCATCCCACTAGAAATTGCATGGGAGAGCAAAACTATGTTTTTGGTGGCAATAATGCCTTGACCTCAAATCATAGTCCCAGAAAGGGAGAAAGGAGATGAGGGCCTACTGTTGGCATTTTTTCGAATCTTATTCTATCAGTGAATTAACCTACTTAAGCAACTGAAACAAAAACAACAATGCAAACCATCAAAAGAAACCCAATCTAAACAAAGTAAATTGAATCTATGTAACATAAATTTACTCATGAATTGAATTAAAAACATAGAAATACAAAGCAAGAGGTGATGGGCAGCTTGGGTTGGGCCCTATCCCAAGAGCTTCAACCCTCTGAAAGAGATCAATGCTGTATCAAAAATTGTTTCATCTCCATTATCAAAAATAAAAGTTACATTACATGAACTGTTCTAAAAAAGGAAGCTAGAAAATGAGCTGAAGAGAAGTGCCAAAATTTTACTAATGGCTTGCTAAAATACTCAAGCTTTAAGCCCCCTTATTTATACAAATGGAGTCCTCCAACAGTCCTCCTAAAATCAAAGAGCTCGGCTTCCAAGAACTGGAGATAAACAACAGACCTTCTTTACTTACTCGGCCACCCCTTGAATGCATCAATGTGGACCCTTGTGCTCCAAGTTGATGATGGAGGATTAGAGGAAAGGGATCAGAAACGAAGGAGACACCTCCCTACAAATCTTCTTCCCTCTTTTCCTCGAGTATTTTCTGCCATTTGCTCATAAATCCTTTGACTTTGTCCAAAATTGACTAAAAATTCTGCATAAAGCACACATTAGACTACATGGCAAAATGACTAACCCAATTCACTCTATTAGCATAAATATATTCAAAAACATGCAATAAACTAATGAGAATGGTAGATTAAGTCAAAGTAAGAGACAAAATGAACCCATATAATTACCCATTTATGGGGGCCAACTAATGTTTCTGTAACTAGTGGGTTTACTCCACAAGTAGCCCTTCATCAATTTCTTCTACGTCAAGTTCAAGTCGAGCTTCTTTTCCAAGTTCTACAAGGAAGGTAAGAAGATTGATTGATATTTATTAGAGAAGTGCAAATCAAGCACATGAAGAAAGTCCAATATGTGAGATAGTCAGTTTTTCTTTATTAGCCAAGGTTAATTTTGAACCATCATGTTTTGAAGATGCATGTACTAATGATGTTTGGATGCAAGCCATGCAAGAAGATATGGATTCCCTTCAAAGGAATGATAGTTGGAAGTTGACAAATCTTCCACATGACAATAAAAAGATTGGAACCAAATGGGGCTATAAGACTAAATTTAACATTGATGGGAGTGTTGAAAGACACAAAGCAAGATTAGTTGCTAAAGGATTCACACACAAGTATGGAATTGATTATGAAGAGACATTTGCACTAGCAAGACAGGAGACCATTAGAATGTTGATTTCATTGGCAACTCAGAAAAAGTGGAGCATACATCATATGGACTTGAAAAGTGCCTTCTTGAATGGTTCCTTAGAAGGGGAAGTATATGTGGAGCAACCACAAGGTTTTGAAGTGGAAGGAAAGGAGAATAATGTCTACAAGTTGAAGAAGGCTTTGTATGGCGTCAATCAAGTGCCAAAAGCGTGGTATGTTAGAATTGATGAATAGTTTTAGGAAAATGGTTTCGATAGAAGTAAGAGTGATCTTACTCTTTACTACAAACAAGAAGGTATTGATATTCTAAACATAAGTTTGTATGTTGATGATCTTTGTATATGGGTAGTAGTTCTAAGATGAATGATAAATTTAAAGTTGCTATGATGAATGAATTTGAGATGAAAGATTTAGGCATCATGAAATATTTTATAGAAATGGAGATTTATCAACGTAAGGATAAGATTTTCATTTGTGACACAAAGTATGCACAATATATGATAAATAAAATTGATATGCTTGATTGTAATCCATCCCCTACACCAAGTGCTCATGGAGAGGTGTTATGTAGAGATGATGGTGCTGATTTAGTTGATGAGGACACTTACAAAAGTATTGTGGGGAGCTTGATATTTCTAACCCACACAAGGCCTGATATTACATACTAATTGACAAATCCATGTGAAATACATATGAAGGCAGCCAAGAGGATTTTAAGGTATGTGAAAAACACTCTAAATTTTGATATTCATTACTACTCTTGTCAAAAATTCAAGCTTTGTTGGATTTAGCCATTCACATTGGGGAGTTAGTATTGATGATAGTAAGTCCACATTTCGAAATTGTTTCTCTTTTGGTTATGGTTTGATTACATGGAGCTCAAAAAGACAAAGCATTGATGCCATACCATCCATAGAAGCTTAATATGTTGTAGTTAACTCACAAGTTACAAAAGGGCAAAGAGGTTAGGGTCATAAAAATTTTGGAAGAAATTGGAGAAAAACAAATTCAAACTACAGTGATTTATTGTCATAATGTAAGTGCAATCAAGTTAGCAAAGAATTCATTACATCACAGCACCACAAAGCATTTTGACATGAACTATCACATCATTAAACATTTGGTGCACAAGAATGATATTGAATTGAAGCATATAAATACTTATTAGATAGCAGATATTTTCACCAAAGCATTTGCAAAAACTCAAATTTTGGCACTAAGAAATAAGACAGGATTTAAGAGATAACATGTAAATCCTCATTAATCTCATTAATCACTAAGGGGGAGTGTTGGGAATAATGTTTAATTGGTTATGTAAATTGCTTACAAATTAGCTAGCATATCTTCAAAATTAAAGAAGCAAATTTCTAGGGTGGTGAAATTAATTGTAGTGTCATTAGATTTGTTTGTTTCAGAGTGATTGATAATCATTTTAGTAATAATTTTACTATATAAAAATATAGTTTATGGTTCAATTAGTATATGAGATTTATAGAATTAAGCTTATGAGATGGCTTAAATAAATCATTTCATATTCTACAATTTTTAATTGGAGTCTATATCAATGACAGCATTGCTGAGCGGTACCATAGTAGCTCCCTTAAACCCAACCACTGCCATGAGCAGTGCAGCCTTCTTGCGGCTCCCTTGAACACAGCAGCTGCCAGGAATAAGAAGCTCTCTTTCCCTACAAGAAACCCGAATCATTCACCATTGAAGATGATTCGAATAAAAATTCAACCGAAGGGTCTACATAATCAAAGAATTAAAGAACTTACCTCATACTTACCTCATTGTTCGACTAAGTAGCAATGAATAAGAGCCAGCTCTACAATTGAGCATCCACCGGTCTCTCCATCTTCATCATGGGCTTTTTTTCTGCCATGAATACCGTCAGAATGAAGGAAATTTAACTCACAAATTACAAATCATATATCTGAAGATTGTACCTAATGTATCGAGTAGCACTTTGGCAAACTCCCTTACAAGCAGGTTAGAGTTTTTAGAGAAGTGATGCAGAAAGGTCAGGGGATATTCAAACATGTATTCCCTGAGAATCTAACACACGTCCACCATGTTCAGCGTGCTCCAAAAATTAACTTTTAGATAAGGTCCAAGATGCTGCGAATTCAGCGCATATCTGAACGTTATCCATGTGTGAGACACTGAAAGGGCTCCCTGTTCAAACCAACATAAAATTAGTGCCTCATAATTACAAGGTTTGGGATCTTGTCCACGCGATAATCCAACTGTACGCTCATGTTTTCTGTACAATAGAGTTCATCCTCGGTTAGGAGCTGAAACAAAACAATCGATTGGAAACAATAGAGTTGAATTAAAATTTAACCATACCCAAATATTATACTGGACCATTCCCCTAAAAAGCAAAAAAATACATATTATATCAAGCTAAAAAATAAAAAACTAAAACAAAACATTTAAACTCTTCTATTACAAAGTAGAACAGATATATTATTTTACCCAATTGCCTAATACGGTCGTTACATACCTTTGTCAGTCGATGAATGTGGTGGCAGTCTACAAAGGGAAATAAAATAATAGGGAGGAGTCCTTTTAAAGATAATTAATGGATAAAAAGACATAATTAAATTAGTGAAACATCCGTCACAAAATAGTGTAAAATGGATAAAAATGTGTAGTTTCAACTAATTCACTTAAATTTTACTGAAATAAAAAAATAAGAAAGCAATCATTAACTAATAAAAAGAAAGACTTCAAATCACAACTAATAGAGATGGAGATGTGTAGCAATTTAAAATTTTATTTTAAAAAATAATTTTTGGAATATATTAAATTAATATATATAATATATATATAATATATATATATATATATGCTATATAATAAATTTATCTCATATGATGAGACATATTCACCATTAAATGTATTTTATGAAGTTATTGGATTAAATTCATTAAAATTTTTATTTATGAATATCATGTAATGGTAGACGTAAAATAAAAGTATATATCTATAATCTTATTATTAATATATTAATAATAATAATATAAATAATTTGTATTTATATATGTAAGCTTGACCTTATAAAAGAAAAGAAGAAATAAACTATTAAAAGAAATATGATTCCTTATATTAATATAAATTTTTTTTTAATTCTTAACTTTTGTTATATATATAACAATTAATACAAAAAATAGTATGAAAATGATTTTATTTTTTTAAATCAAATGGAATTCATAAATTTTGTATTGTTAAATTTTATATATCTTTTATTAAATAATAACTATATTAAAATTATTTAGTTTTTTGAGACAATTTAATTGACAAATGTGTTGGAAATGAATTGTTTTATATTAAAACATTCACTCTTCAAATCTCTTAAAATTATCCATATTTAAGTGTTATAGTGGCAATGATTAGAATTATCTAAGCTTTATCCATAATTTCTCTTATGAGAAAGAATATTTTTATTATACTTATCAATTGTGTGGCTTTTATCAAGCCAAAAGTAACCCCTTGGGAAATGCTCACATTTTATGCCCAAAACAAATATTTTTTTGGACTCCCTTCTATGCAAATAATTTTCCTTTTACAACATATACAACTTGTATTCTTTTCTATGTTGTCTTCTCCCATTTCCTGTTATCAAAACCTGAGGGGCCTTTCAAACCACAATGGCTTTTTTTGTTAGGCCTCTCTTTTCTTCTGCTCCAAGCTCCATGATTTTCATTGTCTGGGCAGCACATCCTCCACATCCTTCTTCCTCTATTTTCAATGTTTTTGTATATATATTAGAAGTGTCACAAAACCATAAAACACTATGAGCCTACCCTTTGCACCTTTTGGTGTGAATGCTAGTATATTTCAAATTTCATTTGAAGCACTAGTTCAACTCTTGGTTGATGGGTAAAAGCAATCTCATAGCCTGAAATTTGAAGCACTAGTTCAACTCTTGGTTGATGGGTAAAAGCAATCTCATAGCCTGAAATATTAGTTTCAAAAACTAGTAGTCTTTTAAGGCCAATTTTTGAGAATTTTTTTATTATCAAATGTGTCTATTGAAATGAATTGACAGTTGAACATTTCAGAATCTAAGTGTTTTGAATTTTTTTAAAGTGGTAAATCTATATCCAGTCAAAAAAAATTTAAACAACACAAATCAAAATTTAATCACATTTTTTTCACTAAATTCCAAACGAAAATCCATCTGATACTGAAAAAAATAACCATTAAAACAACACCTTATTTAGTCAGTTGAGATTTTTTATTCAGAAATAATATCGATCAGGGCATTTGCATGGGAGTTGTCTATAATGGGACTTTTTGGAGATTCCAGTGACGGAATCTGGCGGAAGAAATGAGGTTAAATCTTGATTTTTAGCAGTTAAAATGGTTTTTTAACTGCATATTTGGATTCAGCTCCGTGAAAAACCCCTGGGAGCCATTGATTGTGCAAAAAGTAGCTATCAAACTTGGGATTCCAATGAATTGCTGCCTGCCGGAAAAATCCGCCAGAAAAACTTTCAAAAAGTCGCGTTATATTTGTTGATGGATTGTTTCCAACAGTGCAGAAGGCACTGGAAAATGTTAAGCCTCTGCTGAAACCATCCGATCCACAACAGTGTTTCTGCAACATCAAACGCGCTATCGAAATTAAAAAATGGAACGCCCAATTTGAGAAACTATTCGAACATCTTTGCAGAGAGGGTCAAACAGTTCTCAACGCTCAACAGATTGCTAAATTCACCGAGGGACGCCAAGGCTTCAGGGCCAAGATTAAAAATATCGTTATCAAAGTTGTTCTATTGACATAATTTTTATTTTCTCCTTACAGTGGAGAATTCTCTGTTTTTGTATTATGCTCTAGATATAAACTTCCTGTTATAAATATGTTTTAGCTGTATTGATTTGCGACTTAAGATTTTAAGTTATGTTATCTATCTAAAGGGAATGGATAGTATTTTGTTCATCGTCGCATGATTGTGATGGTGAGAAATACATATATAATTTTTATATTTTTTATTAATATGTTGTTTTAATTGGGCAGTGGATTGTTCTGGTTATTAAGGATTTTAAACATATTGGTGTATTGATTTGATATGATTTATTTTGGGGTGGTTTCAGTTTGAGGTATGTATTTTGAGCAATATTTGAAATCAACATATATATTCTTTAATGAGTTTCAATGGGGGTGAATATATATATATAATCTAAGGAGTTTTATTAGGGTGAAATATCTTTTATTTTTGTGCAAAATATGATATTAAAATAAATATATTGATTAATTTTATTAGTTGTAATTTTTTTTTCAATCAAATATTTTGGTCATGTAATCTAATGGAATTTTATTGGTCATTTAATTAATTTTATTAAAAAATAATAAAATCTTAATTTTAATTTAAAAATATTATTTATAATTTATAAAAAATATTATTTATAATTTTTATTAAAAATCAAACCTTTTTGAGTATATTTTGGATTTTTTTTAACAAATTTTTACTAACAAAAGCTTGTAAAAAAAAATTATTTTTTGATTTATTAAAAACTAAATTATAATCCATATGTGATTTAATATATGGGATTAAACCTAAATAATTTACTTTCATGCATGAGATTAAAGAAGCCCAATGTTAGTAAAAAAACATAATCTTATTAATGGCAACTTCAAGGATGATCACAAGAGAGATTAGTTTTCTCCGTGTATGCTAAAACTACATTTTGGTTGTGAAGTAAGACTTAAAACTATATTGATTTGCAAAAAACAATTTTTTTCATACATAAGGAAATATATGAACATTGTAGAAATTATGATGTAGATTTGTAAATGCTTATGAAATTTTAATCAAAATCACAAGACATAAACCTACTCTACTTCTCTGCAAAATTAAATTCAAAATTTAGAACATCAATCACAAATATGAAATGGGAAATAACAGACATGTACATAGAAGTTTTCATGGAAAACAATTTGCTAAAGACCCCTTTTCATGCTTGCATTAATTTGATGAATAAATATGTATTATAATTGATTTTCTCAACTCAACACAACCTACAAGCAAATAACCTATCTCTCTGCTCACTGAGAAGTTCTCACCGAGACTTAGTCAATTTTTTGCTCTGCTTGAGACCCTATTTCCTTTCACAATTCCTTATTAAATTAGGCCCCTATTATTTAGGACATTCCTCAAATTGATTGCACAATTCCCAAGGTTGATGATATGACTGCATGCAAAACTTGTACACTCAAGACTAGCCTACAACTAATGTTACACTACCTTGGAATCTCTACCACAGCTCGGGAACTCGAATTCTCTACATGCACTAGTTATTTTGGATCGATTGATTAGTTAACTTGATGATCACTGAGTTAGAATGAAGTCCCACTACACAACTCACCTTCCACTAGTTCATCCAAAAGTTAGAACTAGTTTAACTATAGACAAATTGAAATAATTGACCTTGATTTCTACAAATTAGCTTTCACACATGTTTAACTAAATTCTAACTCCTCTAACACAAATTTACTTAGCTACCTAAGTGACAAGAGCCATGCCACCTTAGTTAATTTCATCCAAATTGTCTCGTGATGTGGAAATTCGAATTTTTATCAATTTAATCAAGGAAAAATCAAATTGAGAATTTCTTGCTTAATTTTTGGGCATTCCTTCTCAGTAAAGAAAGGGATTATCAACCACCCCTATCTTGTACCTGCACAACTCAAACTTCCCTCTTGACAAGGCTTGTCAAAATGTCAGCATCTTATTCCTCTATCGGAATGTACTGTAGAAAATTATCTCCCTCTACATATAGTCCTATAAATGGTGATACCAGATATTTATATGCTTGGATTGATTGTGAGAAACAAGATTCTCACAGAGCTTTATGCAAATCTGATTATCGCAGTAGATGATATTTGGATCTAATGTCACACCAAACATTCCCACAAGTATCTTTCTCATCTAGATCGTCTCACATGTTTCTTGATTTGCAACCACATATTCTGGTTCCGCCAAGCTGAGCACCATAGATCTTTGCTTCTTATTATAATAGGAAACCATTGCAAACCCAACACTGAAAATTCCAGCTAATGTACTCTTTTAGCCTAATGGACTCCCCACCCAATCTACGTTTGTGAAGCCACACAAATTCACTCACTCTCTCCATATGTACCATAATCCAAGTTGGGTACTGCCCCTAAGATATCATAAGACATGCTTAGTTTCCTTCCAAAATAATTTGGTTGGCCTAACCATAGCTTGCCTTAGTTGGTTTATTACATAGCACATATCTGGTCGTGTGTTCCCAATATACATCAACGAACAAACTAGCTTCCAATAAATGGTAGCATCCACTTCTTCATCTGAAGTGCCATCCTCATTCCTCCAGTTGGTCGTGAGAGGTGTCTCCATGGGTTTTCAACCCTCCATGCAGAATCTCTATAGTGTGTCATTTTCATACTTTTCTTAAGAGAAGCAATTCCCCATCGCCTTTCCATACTTCCAACTGGAGGGAGTAGTGCATGAGACCTGTGTCCTTCATTTCAAATTCTCTTGCAAGGTCCTCCTTCCAAGATCTCATCAACTTCTCATCACTAGTTAAAATTAAATCATCAACATATAAGACAATAACAAGCAATTTACCTTCTACCAAGATATAATAGAGGCTTACATCCACTTCAATTTTGGTGAAGCCCAAATCACTGAGATAGCTATCGATCTTGGTGTACTCTCTTGAGACCATATAATGCTCACTTGAGTCTATACACATGAGACTCCTGATCAAATATATAAAAAAAATTAGTTGCTCGATGTACACTTCCGCCTCAATAGCCCCATTGATAAATGTTGTTTTTACATCCACCTAGTGGATCTTCCACCCCATTTGCACAACCAGTGCAATAATTGATATAATGGATGAGTACCTTGCTACAGGAGAAAAGGCCTCCTCATAGTCAATTCGCTCAACTTGAGAGTACCCCTTGGCCATAAATCTGGCCTTATACTTCTCTACGCTTCGATGCGCTGCATGATTTACCTTGAAGATCCATCTCAAAACCACAACTAATTTATTTGTTTGTCTAGGGACCACTTCCCAAACATTGTTCTTTACAATGGATTTGTATTCCATCATTGCATAAACGCATATAGGTTTCTCTATTGCTTCCTTCAAATAGGATGGCTCAGTCTCTGCAAGCTTAGTTGTTAGAGCCATGTAGCCAGTGTAATCTTCACGTGACCTTCTCTTCTTGCACAAATTCGAAGGAGCTCCCACATTCTCCCTCTTATCCTGCACAAGTCTATCAGCTTTATTAGTTCTTTTTTGAGCTTCTCTAGATGGTTCATCTTTAGTGGGTGTCTCCACAATTTGCTCCTTGATTTCTGGTTGTTCCACATGTTGGCTTAAGTAGGCCTGACCCACATTCAGAGTTGTTCACGCCAACCAACAGAACCCTAACTTTTGTCCCTTCAGGAAACAACCTGCGTAGTGCAAGCTGCAGTATCACTCGAAGCACTATTGGGGGATGCCAAAACTAGGCTTTTGCATCCAGAGATAGTGTGATAAGTGATCTAGAGCCTTCATAGCTTAGATCTTCCATTGCACAGATCTGTATCCTTCTATGTTCCTCTATTGTAACTCTGAGAAAACAACTTCTAGACATTCACGAAGGTTTGCGATCAAACTTTATAGACCCTAAAGAAGCAAATTGTCCATGTTCACACACTAATTAATAACCCTAAATCTGCCTTCACACAGATCTATCCAATTCATGAGAAAGCATAACAGAATTAACCCTTATCTTCGTGAAAACAAACAATTACTTAGTTCATGCATAAATATTAAAGATTGAGTAGGTTATCACAGAATTTACACATTATCCCAGAGAAAACATATTATAGAGCGATAAAGCATAACATGAAAAAAAATAAAAATAATACTCATAGGCAAGGTATTTTTCCCAAAATAAGTCTTTATTAAGTTTAGTGTTCAATTTATAGACTTTTGCACCCTGCGCACTGAGTTGCAGGGTTCTACGCACTCAGCTATGGACTTACCAAGGTCTCCTATGCACTCAGCTATAGGAGCCTTCCCCTTTCACTTAAGTATAGGAAATAGAGCTTTCTTGTCTTAACACTTGCTGAAAACAACAATCTTCATCTCCAGTTATCTATAAGAGTTGCTATGACTTGACTATATATAGCTTTTTCTTCAATATAATACCATGGTCTGCGGACCATGGGTGAGTCTCAAAATCGACCTATTACATACCCAAACAAGAGGCTAAAACCTCTTTGACTCTTACTTAGTTGTGTGCTCCGCTTCCAAATTTTGTGGAGACTTTACATTCTTTACAAAATCTATTACAAAAATTAGTTAAACTAACCCCAAAACTGACCTTAGGGACCATATCCAACAGGACCCCAACACAAATATCATGACTCACCCTCAAGTCACTCGGATGGCACATCGATATTGCTGTGGAGGCCACCTAACTCAATATTTAATGTTGTGATATCAACATAGATATGCACCACGACCTACTGCACTTCCTCCACTAGAATGTTTGTCTTCGAGCCTTCCACTACTAGCCACATTGTCCTTTGTGTCTGCAGCAGTATCTTTAACTTCTTCTGAAGCAATAGAGTAAGCTCACAAGCTTCTTCTATCCATGGTTATAATATGGCCTCGAGAATGACATCTTTCCTCTGTAGCTATTCCTTCTATGACTACAACTGCTTTCCTTCTTACAATCGTACGAGTCGTTGGACTGACGCCAAAGTGTACGTAGCCACTCGGATTTCATCATACTTGCATTGTGTCTCCCATAAATCTGTGCTAAGCCTCTACAAGTTTGGGTCCTCCTGAAAGTTCATCCATAAATCCATAGCTTGATTAAACATCATCGCGCACTCTGTGACTATTGTATCAAATGTGCCCATGTTTTCCTTGATCGCTGCTTGACGTTACTCTCAGACCTTTGGTAGAGTGGTTGGCTGCAACTTCAGCTGAAGCTCTAAGATATTCATCTAAAAATCGAATGTAACTTTGATGATCTCATCCTTGGATGCGCGAATCACAACAACCAATTTTCTGATTTTTGTTGTAGTTGCGGCATCCTCCGGGCTGTTCAATTCTGGAACTGATTGGTAGGCTTGCACTATTGTTCTCTCCAGGCTCTGACTTTGTGCTTGTAACTCCTCCTTTTCTTTCAGAACCTGAGCTTTCTCCGTGAACGTCTATTCATTGTTGACTTTGAATTCACTGATCATTGCAAGGGCACGCTTCTCTCTAATCCTCAGTTCATCTGAAACCTCGTGAAGCAGCACATGGAGGGTCTGAATTGGCAGTGTAGTTAAATTTACCCCCATGTACTTAATTTTAATTAATACAACGCGGTCTTCCTCTGATTACACGAGGATTGATCTTTCTGGTAAAGGTATGAATGTGAGGTACAAAGTCCATTCAAGCTCCACTACTGTCTTGCTCCCTTGCGCGAGGATCGCTTGCACCCCAGTCGCTTTTCCAACGCTTGCTTGAATCCCGCCAGTCTAGATCTACATCTCGTGGAAATCTTGGTGGAAACTTCCAAGAATCTGCATGTATTGTTGTTCAAACTATGGCCAAAACTTTGTTGTTATGTCTCGGACCTTGTCACCGATCTCATTGAGATCCCCTTCTATGAGGACCATCAGGTCAGTGTGTGTCTTCTTGTCTAATTTATGCGTCTTTCTCAGTCCGATAGTTGTCTCGTTACTGCACTTCTTCAATTTGAAGGGAGTGGTCTGCTGCTGTTATATAGCAAAATGACCCCCTCATCAGCTCAGAGGGGAAAGACATGATAGCTGAAGCAAAGACCAAGATCACATGCCTTGTTTCCACACTAACGTTGGCTATACACTGACAACCTACTTTATAAAGCTTCTCTGTAAGCCTAAGGGTGCGTTAATGACCCTATTAACTATATTTATTAGTTTGGGAACAACGTTAGTGGATCTTAATGAAGTTATGAAGGTCAAAGGAGTGAATTGACTCATAAAAATCTAGATACTTGCTCCTAAATATACTCAAGAAAAGTAAGGAAACATATCAAGTTTGACCTATTTGGCGGATTTCTAATCCTAATGAAGGAGGCAAATGGGAAAGAGCTGAAAAGCATGGAAAATTCATTGCTTTTACCCTAAGGAACTCATGGAGGAACTTGGAAACCCTAACTCAATTGCTACATAAGCAAAGCTAGGGCTATGGTGATAGAGGTCAGATCATTTGAAAGGATAGCTTACTTGATTGTTGAGCATAGTCTCAAATCTAAGCGTTAGAAGTTGGTAAAAAGGGCGAGAGAGAGAGAGCAGTTGGAGGGGTAAGGAAAGGCTGATGCAACAGATGGTTGTAATCACTCTTCCGACATTAATATAGAACTCTAGTTGTATTGTCTACTCTATGGTGTTAGTACTGCCATTTATTCATTTGTTTGTCCAATACCTTTTAGCATGAGTAGCTTAGTTATGTGTAACTAGATGTCTTTTGTATATTCATGTATTAGTTATCAAGGTTGTATGTTGTGATTATGATTGTCTCTTCTATGTGCAGGACTTGATTTGGAGCTAGCTCAGGGGACTTCCACCTAGCTGCATTGTGTTCTCCAACAAATCTACAAGGAGATTGAGGTAATCCATCTGCTTTTCTTTGATAGTTAGTTAATGTTTATGGAAATGCATGTAACTTTGCGACAACTATAGATAATCATATAGTCTGCCAAGGGCCCGAAATACCCTTGAGGGTCTCTCCATTCTCCATACACCGTGCATTTTATCCTATAGTAGAATTGGCATCTCCACTGGGGACTATACATATAGTTCCCAGTTTACCCAGACAGTTCTCAATTTCCTCCTCCTTCTAAGACCTCCCCGTACTTCTGCATTCCATTTCTAACCTACCAAAACCTTGCTGCATTCTACCTTCATATATTCATCCTTGAATCTCATCCTAAAAGCCCTGTTTTGAGCCGTTTTCCCACAGTAATGCAGGTTAGTAGACTACACAGTGCTTTATAAATCTCTGTATCTACACACACAGAGTGTTAGTGGACCTAGTAACTCTTTTTGGCCACTGCTACGGAGCGTTAGTCCCCCAAATCTTGACGTACAACTGTGTCTATAAACTCAAAGGGATGGGAAGCCTACTCATGGACTGAATGGGATCTGCAACTGCATTTTGTTAGCAAGATCGGTGTCCTAAAAGTTCTTTTTTAGGAAATAAGTTTTTTTCTTTCTTAGAGCAATTTTTATTCATTCGTCTACTTAGCTAGTTAAAAGCTACTTTATTTTGGTTTCAAATAGTTTTTAGGAAAGCATTGGAAAGATTTCTACTGTTTGTGCATGTGTTATAATGACTAGGATGCATCGAACAAATATGAATATGTGAAAGACTCTCACCTGTAGAATACAACTTGTTTTCATCAAATTGAATATTTTTTAAGCATTGTCTTGTGCATGATTTATGAGTTAGAGTCCCATCACATTTCATACGTCAAATCCCCTACCGAAGACACTAAAAAGTACACATAAAATTTACCTAAAATAAATCAGTAACTCTTTATTGAGCAAACAATCATTAGTTCAGGCTAGGATCTTGGGATAGGCACTGTGAGTAAACTACCCAAGATTGAAAACCAAAACTATTGTCATTAAAAGAGATAAAATTCCTTTTGCACTCATACTACCAGAACCACTCTAGTCAAAGCAGAGCTAAATACGAGACAACATCGGACTATAAGTGAAGGTAGCCTAGCTTTGCTTGCAACTCCTTTGGGTATTCTATGTATTAGGGATCCCTTCGGGGATTTCGGAGTTGAGTCAAGGACTCAGGTATCCTGCCCACACAACGTACTATCTGCGACTATGTCTCCCCCATAGTTTCTGTGATCTGAGGTATCCTTAGTGGCCAAGCTTTTATGGACTTACACAAGGTGACTGGGGTGGGCTGCCCTGGTGCCTAAAGCAGATGGACCTACTCTGTCTTCAGTTTTTGGGAGGGCGCTTGTCTTCATGAGAGTACTTAGCCCCTCAATTTTAGGTTCGGGTGAAGCTTTAGGGTAACCGTAACTGTACATTTGCGCAGCCCTCTCTGTTATTGATTGTGATACTGGGTTTCATCTCAAGTGATCGGTGGTTATCAGATAGGGTCATTTCCCTTTATTTGTTGATTAATCAACTTAGTGTATTTTTTAGATTTTTTAGGTACTCATGTGCTATCATTGAGACTTTAACAAATATCACGATAAAATCTATTGATAAAAATTAACGGTCACTGTGGCTACATCCAACCCTCATCATCAATCTAGACAATTGTTGGGACTTCCTCCACTCATTGTGGAAGATCTGCTGAGCTCCAGTGAACCGGATTCCCCATCTTCGGGGAATCAGTCTCATAGATCTCACATGGAATCTGTTTGGACAACCAATGATTCAAGTTTACCTGAGGATTTCTTTACCGAAGGATTTCTTCCTCCCTTTAACCATCCACTCATGAATTCGTTGGACCCACTCTTGGTTCTCGTGGCACTTGTACTCCTTGTCTCTTTAGTAGTAACATTTCCATCCATCCCATCAATGACTAACGGGTCGTCGAACTTTGTGGACACTTTTGGTCCTCCACCACACCATTGATGGAAAACCCCACTATCCCATTTGTCCCAGGTACAAAAACTCACATGACACCCTCCACGAGTGGAACCCAACCAATGTTGGTCTCCACCCCTTTAGTGTCAAACCGTATACCTTTGACAAGTGCTACATAAAGCGCTCCTTATAATGCTCAATATAGCACTATTAACGTGGTTCCCATCCACCAACAATATGGTCGAAAGTCGATTCTTTGCCTCCTTTTGAGTCTGTGCGCTTGATTTTAGCATGGTCTTTTGTAGTGCGCTCCTTCTCAATAGTTTCCTTAGCTAAAATTTCTTTCAATTTTTTCTCAGCCAAATCTCATGCCGCTTTTTGTGTTACTTCTTTCCTCTTTTGCATGGCAGTCATCCGCACAGGAGAGCTTCCACCACCTTTATTGGTACCTACTCCAAAATCTGTGGGTTTGTGCCACTCTGCTCGCCAAATCCCCACAATCTCCTACACATCTGTCTTGGTGACTAAGTATGGTAGCTTCTGCCATATATGCTTAGGGTCCTTCCACTCCCTTATTGATATGTTATGGAAATCGGCCTTGAACTTCGCAAAGGCCCTTAATTGCTCGAAGAATTTTGGGGACAACCTTGGCCGCTAACTGATTAGTGTCCTAAGATCCATCTCCATTAAGATCCAAAAAACCTTTGACTCCTGGATCCTCTCTAGAACCTTTGTTTCCCACAGCGAAGCAAACTTCATTGCCTCTGGCAAATCTTTTCCCTACAAAGGAAACTAACTATCCTCCAGTAATCTCCATGCTACTAAGACAATTGAGAATAGGAGCCATTCATAATGAAAGGGATTATTTTCCTCCTGTGCTTCATGACAATTCACGAGGAACTCCTTACACAAATACTACACCTACTTATATTGTACTCCCTTCATGCACTGGGTATCCAACAACACTATCAACGTTGGAACTTCATCCACGCGACATTTCTTCATAATCTTTCCTACAAGAATTTGGGTGGTGAACTACACCAGCTGGTCCTGAATGTAGTGGATAGAGTATCTGTGTGACTTCTTTACGAGACCAAATTCTTCCTTCATTTTATCTACTAACTCCTTTTCCCCACTTTTACCTCCAAACTCCTTGGTAGGGTCTGCTCCTTTGTAGGGAAGCTTTGTAATCCGATGGATGAACATATATGTAATTAGGATGGGTTCCCCAAGCCATAGGCACCCATAATGCACTAGCATGAGTAGTTGGTGCACACAGAAAGTGTTGATGATTGATTTGTGAAAATGTGGTACGTAGAGCATTTTTAGCAATCCAGCCTACTCAACACCTCGGAACCATTTCATGGGTTTCAACTACGTAAATCCATTCTCTTCGTAATAAATCTTCTTCATATACTTATGAGTAGCCAAATGACGAAATTTCTCGTGGTCCACAAGTTCCCAATCCTCCATATTCAATAGCAGAATGTGTGCTAAGACCGTGCCTTCAAATTCAAATTGTTGTGGTAACAGGGGCATCGAAACCATAAACTTTTCAAAATCAGGGTCTTTCATTACTTTTGTCTTCCCTTTCCATCGAGGGATATACTCTGGGACCCATGTAATGGGCCTGCCCTCCTCAACTTCCAATTCCTCCACTCCCTAGAATTATTCTTCCTCCAAGTCCACAAATTTCTCTGGCTTCTTATCCTTCTGTCGAACTATCGAGGTTTTCCTCGGTGACTACCTCAGCAGAACAAGTTTCTTTTTCTTTTCTTTTGCAGTTGATTTCTTTGGCCTAGGCGATGTCGACACCATAGGAACAACATGCATAGCTTCCATAGAGACAAATTCGAGACCTTTTAACTGACAAGCAGCAACTTTCAAACTAACTGGCTTAGACATATTGGCAAGGATGATCTTCTAGTTTGACTTAGGTAAGGTTTTAAATGTTGGGCTTTCAGCTTAATCCACCCAAAAATGTCGACTCATAGACTTAAAACATAAAACGCACAGATAGTTCTCAGAATGCAAAGTGTTCTTTGGTTGACCAACAAGTAATATTTATAGGAGGTTTTGAATTCAAATCTGACTGTTCCCTCCACTTTTTGATCATAAATGTGTCTTTGGTGGCAGACAAATATTTTCACAATAAATGTCACATACATGCTCCTCTTAATAGAATTTTTGTCATCAAATCATGAATAGTAAATCCAACAACTAATTTTGGGCCCATCTGCATGGCACTATACTCCATGGCGTAGCTCATCCAACAACTTCACATGTCGTGCTCCTGTCTTCCGTCACACAACCTGCCTACCATGTATTTCTCCTCTTCGGGCAGCATAGTTACAGTCCTGCAATCCCTTGTATCTACTTCGATTAATAAAAATATCCTACTCCCATATTGTACAAATTCCTAAAAATAATCCAGCTCCGATACTGTGTAGAAATTTCTACAAATCAGCTACCTTTGATACCATGTAGAAATTTTACAAATTCTCTACAAATCTCGCTCTGAGACCATATAGAAAATCTGATTGTAGATTAAATTGATAATGCAATATACCAAAGTAAAATACTATAATCTACTTCTACTATCAATTTGCGGAAGCTTAAAGATTGAGCTGAATTAGAGCTGAACAATATAACCAGAAGAGGAAGAATCAATCATCTAAAACAGATGAAAGTACTTTGGGGAAAGCCCTAGCTAAAAATCCCACTATATTTATTATCATACAAGGTGGAAATACATCGTAATTATACAAAGCCTTAGCTCTCACAGCTAGCAAGCTCTCAATACAATCCTCCTGGATGCTCATAGGAAAACATGGCTTCTCACAATCCTTCTCCTCTGGCCTCCAAACTCCTATTTCCTTGCGCTATTCCCTTGGGATGATTTTCTCCAACCAAGTGGAAAACTGATCTATCACACTAATCTCACACCCTATATGAATTGCACAATCCTCAAGGAATAATACCTTGACTGCATGCATGAGTTTCATTTATAGGAAAACACATCCAACTAATAGTACACTGTCCTTGACATTTAGCTCAACTGGGTCTTTCTCAAAATAGACATGCATGAGTTTCTGATGAGGGAATCTTTAGTTATCTGGAGTACACTGGTTGAGTGCATGCATGGATCAATTGAATGATAACTCACAATTAGTTACTCAAATAGTTTGGAACTAATTTAATCAGTAAACCGAGCTAACTAATTACAACTCAAATATAACTCAATCTTATCTCCTTAATTAAGGGATAATCTTCTTAATTTAAGGGATAACTGTTGCATGACTTCAGAAAGAATTCTAACTTGAATTTCTCCAACTAATTTCTCCATAATTAATTAATTAATTAATTCCAAGCAACTCATGAGACTAAATTTGATTTTAATTCACACTTTTAATTCAAGGACAAATTAAAATTGGAATTTATGGATTCTATTTTTATCATTTCTTGTTGCTATTTTCAACACTCCCTCTCAACAAGAAAGGAATTCAACTTGATCCCAATTGTGAACCTTTGGAATGTTATGCATGCAACACTTCTCTCTAGTGTTGTTGCTCCAACAACTCTAGAAACAAAAAAAACGTCCAACCTAAATCAGTATGATGCATCTGTCATCAAAATCTTTGACTGCTATTGCCACTGTCAACTGAAAACTTCGCGCTGCTGCTGACTCTGCCTTTCTACTTTATTGTCAGTCCTTCTCTGCACTCTTCAGTGTCTAACTGTTCTAGCCTCTTTCACTTTTATCTTTGATTCCATCTATCCCACCGATTCTTCCCACTACTATGTACTTTGGGCTCCTATAGCAAGGTATGATCCATGAGATAAAACCTCTCAATGGACACTGCCCAATTTCAGCCTTCTTGGGACTATCACTTCATGTCGCTCCACCTCACATCTAGAGGTATGGCTGCATGTGATCCCTCTGCCTACTTCTCCAATTATGGCTCCTCCACAATTGTCTTAGACTTCTTTTGGGATTGCATGTTGAGAGGTAATTTACTCTCCCTCTCAACCACCAAGTCTTTAACATTTGCCTTGCTCTTCAAGGCTTTGCATGCATCTTGAACTGCAAGAGCATACAAGTTCTTGACTCATGAACCAATCCATTTCACCTATCTCATGGTGATGTGTCTAAGGAAAACCTTTCCCTTACTAAAGACAACATCGTAGCCTTTGTTCTCCAACATTGCGACCGATACCAAGTTCTTCTTTAGTCCAGGCATATACTTCACATCTGTCAAGGTGATAGGATCTCCATGCTCCCTCTAAAAAGAAACCATGCCCACTCATGAAACACTATACCTTTTTTTGTCACCCATCTTTATGCGCATATTGAGGTCTTTCTCCTCCAAGGTACTGAATAAACTTTTATCGCCGGTCATGTGTAATGAGGCTCCACTATCAAGATACCAACCACAACCCATCATTGATGACACCATGCATGTGATGAGGGTAAAGTCCAATTCGAACTAAGAGGCTAATGCCTCCCCTTCTGATCCTTCCTAGGATCCCTTCTTGGACTTCTTCGATGGGAAATTAGTCACATAATGTCCCATCTTGTGACAATTAAAGCGTCTCACTTTAGACTTGTCTCCCTTCTTCCTTCCATGAGAAGAATTCGATTTGGAATGGGAATCCTTCCCCTTCCCCTTCCTTGCCTTAATCACTAAGGCCATATTTTCTTCATCATCATCCTTGGATGAAGAACCATCTCATGTGCTCCTCCTGATATCCTCCTGCATGAGATCCGACCACATTCGTTCCCAATCTGGCAGTTTCTCCCTTCCATTCACAGAGTCTTCGTAGCTATTCTAGCCCTTTGGAAGGCCAAGGAGAGTGAGGCTTACCATATCATCATTGACAGTAGTTATTCCCACACTTCCAAGCTCATCTCTGCAAGTGGTGAGCTTGTTCAAGTATGTGGAAATAGTATCACCGCTCTCCATCTTGATTCTTTGAAGCTTATCCTTGAGCGCCAATTTCCTCTGGTCGCTATTGTTCTTATAGAGGTCCTTCAATGTCTTCCACATTGAATATGGAGTATCCTTCCCATGGAGACTCGAGGCATTATGGTCTCAAACTCCCTCAAGGATGATCCATCTCGCCCTCACCACACACTTCTTCCACTCAGCCAAATCTTGTGCATTAGCTAAACCTGTCTTTGGGATTTCTTGATCAATGAAATCCTTCAAGCCATTGTCTTCTAATACAGCCTCCATGCGATCTTTCCATGCTATGTAATTCAAGCTGCCTTCGAAGGCATACTCGAGTCTCAAGCCATAGAACGCCATTGGCCAGCCTTGAAGTATGATAAGAATTTGATTTTCACCTACAACCCCGAACTTCAAACTTCAAATTCTCTTCTCCGTATACTGTTCACAACTCCGATAAACTTTGCTCTAATAAAATTGGCTCTAATACCATGTGGAAATTTCTCTATAGATCAGCTAGCTCTAATACTATGTATAAATTCCTACAAATTAGCTGGCTCTGATAACATGTACAAATTTCTACAAATCATCTAGCTCTGATACCATGTAGAAATTCTATAAATTCTCTACAAATCTCGCTCCAAGACTATATGGAAAATCTGACTATAGATTAACTCGATAATGCAATATACCAAAGCAAAATACTATAATCTACTTATACTATCAATTTGCGGAAGCTTAAAGATCGAGCTGAATTGGAGCTGAACAATATAACCAAAAGAAGAAGAATCAATCATCCAAGGCAAATGAAAATAATTTGGGGAAAGCCTCAGCTACAAAATGCCACTATATGCATTATCATACTAGGTGGAAATACATCATAACTATACAAAGCCTTAGCTCTCATAGCTAGCCAGCTCTCAGTACAATCCTCCTCGATGCTTACAGGAAAACCTGGCTTCTCACAAGCCTTCTCCTCTACCCTCCAACCTCCTATTTCCTTACATTGTTCCTCTAGGATGATCTTCTCCAACCATGTGGAAAAGTGATCTCTCACACTAATCTCAGACCTTTTATGATCTGTACAATCCTCAAGGAACCTTACCTTAACTCCATGCATGAGTTTCCTTTATAGGAAAACACATCCAACTGATAGTACATTGTCCTTGACATTTAGCTCAACTGGGTCTTTCTCAGAATAGACATGGATGAGTATCTGATGAAGGAACCTTCAGTTATCTAGAGTACACTGGTTGCGTGCATGCATGCATCAACTGAGTAATAACTCACAATTAGTTCCTCAAACAGTTTGGAACTAATTTAACTAGAATTAACTTAGTAAACTGAGCTAACTAATTACAGCTCAATCTTATTGCAAGACTTCATAAATAATTCTAACTCGAATTTCTCCAACTAATTAATCAATAATGAATTAATTAATTATTTCCAAGCAGCTCATGAGACTAAATTCGATTTTAATTCACAATTTTAATTCAAGGACAAATTAAAATTGGAATTTACGGATTCTATTTTTATCATTTCTTGTTGCTATTTTCAACACATATAGTCATTGCATGGGGGTGATATCCCCTGTATACAACTTAAGCCTACCTTCGTTCACTTTTCCAAGGAATGGCTCCCCATTCAGCTTCATGAGCTAGACTGTGCTACCATCTATGGTTTCTTTAACAACATATGGCCCCAACCAGTGCATCTGACATTTCCCTGGAAATTTTGTGAACTTGCTGTCATATAGTAGCATTAAATCATCCACCTTAAAAGTGTGCAATTTAATATGTTTGTCGTGCCATGATTTCTTGCATTATTTCTACACTTGCTAATGAAATCCTACAAGAAAGAGATCGTCTTCTAACTCCATCAACTACGTGAGCCATTCCTCCAAGGTCTCACGACTGGCCATCTCTGTCAAAGCTACAATACGTAAGATTGGCACAATATAATCCATAGGTGTCACTGCTTTGATTCCATAGACCAACCTAAATGGTGTTTGATCAGCCAAATTCTTGTAGTTCATTCTATATACCCATAGCACTACTGGTACATGCATATCCCAATCATTTATCTGCACATTGCTGATCTTCATCAATGCATTCTCCAAAATCTTGTTAAACTCTTCCACGTTCCATTCGCTTGTGGGTGATAGGGTATGCTCTTTTGATGATACACCTAAAATTATTCAAGCATCATGCTGATAGTTTCATTAAAGAAATGTGTACCCCTATCACTCATTAATATCTTAGGGCACCCAAACAGCGTTAAGACATATTCGAACAAAATTGTTGTGGTTGTGGTAGCTGTATAATCCTTCACTGGTTGCGCTTTGGCTCATTTGATTAAATACTCTGTTGCAGTAATGATATACTATGCACCTGTCTTCTTTCCTGGTGGCTATATTGGACCTATGAAATCAATCGCCCACTTGTCAAATACTTGTAATGAAACATGGGGATTTAACAACATTTCATCCCTTCACGAAGGCTTTCCCATTCTTTGGCAAGCACTGCACACCTTGCAATATGCCTTACAATCCTTGTGTAACATCGGCCACTGTTAGGCCCCTATAATACTAGTGATTCCCCCATTAATATTGTCATTGTATCCCTTATTGTTATTATTGTTCCCCTATTTTTATTAGCATGCCCCATAGAAACCCACTATTGTTATTTTTGTGCCCTTATGTTATTAATGTTATGTCGCCTTAATTATATTGTGACCCCTTAGACTCCTATATATAGAAGGGAGGTTTAGCCATTTGTATCATCCAAGAATTGTTCATTTTTGTAATGGAAAGGAGGTTTCCCCCTCAAAGAGGCTAAATTCTAATGTGTTTATCTATCTTTTTGTGAGTTGGTTTCCTAACATTTGGTATCAGAGCCTTGGATTCTAGGGTTTCACTGCTCCAAACAAGTTTTTGTGGTATTTTCGCTATAAATTTCTTTTTGAGACATTTTCAAAGAAAAAAATAAAACCCATTTGAGCTAAAAGCATTCTGAACTTCAGGTCCAAATTTTAGATTTCGTCTCGCTATATTTGCATAGATATGATATGAGGAAGTTAGGGTTTTTGTAGACTACGAAATTAAATTCCAAACATGTGACTAGGGGAAAATCATCATAGATTTTGTTTTGAGCATGAGATTGAAATTGCATAAGATGTTTCAGAAAGAGGGTGGACATTTTTTTCTGTATATCCATTTCAGGTACTAAGGTCGAAACAGTGACACATGGCACATCATACAAGTTCGCTCTACTAAACTAGTCTGGAGAATCCAATATTGATTAGATGTGTGGGGCTAGAAAGAGGACTCAAAGGGCTACCATAAGATGAGATTTCAAATATTCGAGAATCACAGTTACAGAGATACTCTTACAAAGTGAAAAAAAGGTGTGTAGTTTTTTTAAAATTTTGCATAAGATTGGTTTGAAAAAATAGTTTAAAGGAATTCAAAGGGAATAGTGAAGAATTATTAGCATTAATTAATTCCTCGAAGAAATAAAATGGAAACAACTAGTAAGCAACCTGAAATCTGTAGCACAACTCATAAAGAAGAGGAAGAAATGCAACATGATATATCAAAATTACAAGGCCAATTACAACAAATTTAACTCTCACTAAAGGTAAATGAAGCCAAGATGAATGGCATGGAAGCTAATATAAATGGCATGGAAGTTAAGATGGATGGTGTGGAAGCTAAGATGAATGGCATGGACACTAAGATGAATGGCATGGATGATAAGATGGAATAATTGAAGATAAATTTGAATAAGTTTCTACAAGAAATGGTCACTAATGGTGAAAGGGTAGTAAATGAAACTCATGATGAGAACAAAAGAAATGTTAATCATGAT
>APFE031530607.1:173180-185307 GCA_000404065.3 Pinus taeda
TATTTGGACGCGGTCCCTGCATGGCATACCTGCGGGTACGCACCTCCTAAACTGTTCTCCTGCGTACTTCTTTATTTTTATCAAAATGAGAGCCATGCCATGGGTGTTTCCATCAAGTACAACATCTGAAATCATACCAGAACCATAATGCCAACAAAACCGTGTGGTGGGCATTTCGCAGCCAAAAGAACAACATTCAAGATTCTCAGTCTTGGATACTACTGGCCATCTATTTTTAAGGATTCCAAGAAGTATGTGAAGAGTTGTGATAGCTGTCAAAGAATGGGTAGGCCAACAGCTACAGATGAAATGCCACTTCAGCCTCAAGTGCATTTAGAGCCATTTGAAAAATGGGCTCTAGATTTCATAAGACCCATCAATCCAACTTCCAAAGGCAAAAAGTACATCCTAATATGTACTGATTACGTGACAAAATGGGCTGAAGCCAAAGCACTAGTCCAGACAACTGAACAGATAGTGGTAAACTTCCATTTTGAAGAAATTTTTGTACGGCATGGAGTACCAAGAGAGATAATGACAGATCAAGGTACTCAGCTTACTTCAAAGTTAGTCAAAGACATAACAGAAAAATATCAAATCAAGCATAGGAAAAGTACACCTGACCATCCACAGGCCAATGGCCAGGTGGAATCCACAAATAAAACATTGGAAGGAATTATCACTAAGACCGTAGCAATGAACAGAAAGAATTGGGAAGAGAAGCTCAAAGATGCACTCTGGGCTTATAGAATCATGTGGAAGAACACTACAGGATTTACACCATATCAGTTGGTGTATGGCAAAGAGGTAATACTTCCTATTGAATTTCAAATACATACTTATAAGATGGTTGCAGATTTAGGAATTGATCTCAATGAAGCCCAACAAGAGAGAATTCAGCAATTGAACCAGCTAGATGAAATGAGGCAGCAAGCAGAGGAGACGACACTCCTAATGCAGAAACAAAGGAAGCAGTGGCATGATGCACACATCAAAAAGAAACAGTTCAAAGAAGGAGACTGGGCTTTACTCTTTGACTCTAAATTCAGAGATCATAAAGCTAAATTTACCACACATTGGATGGGCCCATATGAAATAGTTCAAGTTTATGAAAATGGATCAGTAAAGCTTACTACCATTGATGGAGAAGGCAACCCCTTTCTTGTCAATGGCCATAGGTTGAAACTCTATCATAAGCCCATCATCAAGGAGGGTTTTCTTCAAACTGTATCTCAGCAAAGGGAGGTTGAGATATTGCAGCCTTCAGTTGTGATATCTCTACCTTAGCTCATTTCATTTCATTTAAAAAAAAAAAAGAGAATAAAAAGATTTAAAAAAATAAATTAATTAATTAATTAAAAAAAAAACAAAAATAATAATGGTTTAGATGTGAAAACCAGACTCCGGCACACTCTAACCCATAATTCTTACTTGAAAACCAATCCTTTGGATGGTAAGAATTCCTTGTTCTGTTTGTTTACTGTTTGGTTCATCACTTCAATAATGACTTGAGGACAAGTCAAAGCTTTAGTGGGGGAGAAGCATCAGCATTTTGTTTTCCTTATCTCATCTCCTCATTTGTAAATCTTCAAAGAATTTGTTTTAGCACTTCAGTATTTCAATAAAGGAGTTGTTTTTGTTTTTGTTCTAATCAGAGGGACCTGTTCAACAAATATCAAAGGGACCTGTTAAAGATTGCATTCAAGATACATCAGGCTACTTCAACAAAGTTTCAATAGAGTTTCAAAGGTTGCTTATTGTCAAGGCTACATCAACACCAAGGATCAAGGAAGCTACACAAACATAGTTCTTCAGATTTCAAAGAAGTTGCACACACATAATTCTTCAGATTTCAAAGAAGCTGCACAAACATAATTCTTCAAATTTTGGAGGGACCTGTTATATCCAATTTCATCTCAAAAGGGACCTGTTATGGACAGTTAAGATTAGTCAATTTTGGACAATGAAGATCAGTCCTACCTGTGGATGCCAACTCAACTTTTGGTCAACCAACATGTGTAATGTATTGTTGTAATTTTTATTTTTAACATTTAAAATTCTTGAATTATTTTAGTGTTAAATATGATGATTATGATTGCTTGTTATCAATTTCAAACACCCCTATACCCATCACCCTTGTAACATTCCTAACTACTCAACTCTGCTATCATTTCCCAACACACTTTAGCCTATTGCCATATTCCTCCTACGATTTTTAAATCCTTTCCTACACCACCCTTCAAACCTTGTCATCGATCCATCATCTTTCCAATCGGCCAAGCACCAACAAGTAATGGACAAGTGCTGAATCATTGGAGAGACAGGTGTTCAATGATTTCATTCATTTTTGAATCGACCAAGTTATAAAACAATTGTTTGACCCAAGTCGACTCACGCAACATATATCTGTTATCATCACTCCAGCACTCCTTATATGTATATGGCGTTCTCATGATTGTACCTACGCAAACCAGTACAACTCCTCTGTCTTTATGATGTGAATGTGCTCTGCATTATCATTATAGTAATTTGGGAAAGGTCGATTGTAAGTTTCATTTCATAAAACTCTCAGTTCGTAAAGGTTGTTAACATATTAGTGATTCAAACTCTGTGATTTCAAAGAAGGTCGAGACAACAGGCACTACAAAGGGAGAGCATAGAAAATAGGCTCACCACGAGTTTCTAACTCTGCCCATAATCTGAGGACATTAATCCAGTCACTGCTCAAGCAATTGAAGAAGGAGACCCCGAGAACCGAGGGCGATACCAGGTCGATTAAGTGGAGCTCAGAACAAAGGTAACAAATCGAGAGACCCTTATTGAATTGTTGAGCATAAACAAAAAGGGTTAGAACAGGAATTTCTTTTTCAAAATGACCAATAGAGCAGAGCCTGAAACATTTGATAGTTCACAATATCATGATCACTGTATTACGATTTTAAGGGAGAAGCAATGGTTATCTTTTCTAGAGAATTTTAATGGGAACAATGAAGAAGTGACCGAGAAGTTTGCATTCACATTTAATGGTGAGAAATCATTAATAGGAAACTTCCCTTTTAGAATTTCAGAGGATACCATAGCACAAACATTAGGAATTAGTGCAGAAGGGGAAAAATATTTCAAAACAAAACAATTTAAGGAAAAATCATGGACTCAGTTTATGTCTAGGTCAAGGGTTTCCTCTATCAACTGGAAAAAGGGTGTCCCTAGAAGTTGGCTAATGCACCCAGCATGTTACATGTGAAGCTTGTTACAGCATGGTATATCTATATCACATCAAACTCCTGTTGCACTTAAAAGGGAAATGCACCATCAGTATACCCTATTTCCTCTTACAGACTTTGACTAAAATGTCAAAAACTATTCAGAAACAAAATGGTAATGAAGATAAAAGTTTGTATCATTTTGGGTTGATTAAAATTCTAATTGAATTTGAGTTGCAGAGGAGGGGAAAAACATGGAAAGAATTCTTGATTGCTAATCAAATTAAAGTTGGAGAAGATGAACAGGAACAACAAGAGCGCACAGAGTTTATGTTTGGCATTGATGAGGAAATCGTTGAGCGCAATTCAAGCAATGTTCCTCCACACAACAGTAGTGTGAGGACAAGAAGGATGAGGCAATAAATTGCCCAGAAAGTTGAACAAGACAAAATCTTCACTACATATACGAGAAGATGAAGGAGAATAAAAAAGAACCAAACACAAGATGATCAACCAGAGTCAAATGCAAATGCACCAATGGACATTGAGAGCAGTTCTCATTCACAGCCAGAACCGGACGCAGAAATGGAAGTAGAGAGTAATAATGGACAAGGGAAAGAGCCAGCACCTACGAACAAGAGACAAAGAAGGTTAGAGAAACAAATTGAAAAGCTAAAAGAGGAATTGATGGAGGCAAACATGCTAGAGAAGGTCATCAAGAAGGAGAATGAAATGTTGAGAGCTCAGAGCAAGAAGACTCAGCAGAAAAATGAGAAACCGAAGGAGAAAATCAAAGAACTTAAGACTGAACAAACCGACATTTGCAAATGGGCAACCAAATGGTATACTCAAAAGAAAGCTCTCAAAGAAAAATACAAGAATATGAAACATGAGCTCCACGTTCAGAAGAATGCCAAAGCTCAGAAGAATATAGATGCATTGCTAAAAGTGGCAGAGGCACAAGCAGGAACATAATATAAAGGGAGCACATCAGGATTAGCATGAGGACATGCTAAATCATTGAGCTCGGGGGAGATGTTGGTACCATTTCACTGCCATCCTTTTCTTCTAGAAATCCATCATTTGTCTATCATTTTCTCCCATAAACCCCTCATAGTCCATTGAAATTGATTAATCAAAGCATTATAGTTGTTATTTTACATTAAATTTAATTTGTGAATTTTTATGTTAAAATTTAGAAATTTTCAACAAAATTACAGGATGTCATGACTTCCTGTAAATAGTTTATGATGTGACACATGGCATGGCAGGAAAATCAAAACAAAGGATAGGAACATGATCTAGGATGTACATACATGGCTAAAGATATATTCAACAACAAATCTAAAGCTCCTGGATACATGGTCAATGCTGGTCAAACCCAGCCTTTTTGGTCACAAAAGCAGCAAAAAGCCAGAGTTACCTAAACTGATTTCATTTTGTTTTGGAAATCAGTTAAGATTAGAAAAGACAAAAATCACCTTTTTTGTAAAAGCAGAAACATATGCATGATAATGTATGTACATTCGATTATAGACTAGAAGGGAAAGTTAGTGAACGAAGGATAGGAGACAAGCAGATTAAAAGACCGCATATTGTATTTTTCCAGAACGTTGTTGTTCTTGCGTATTGTTTCCAGAACATTTCTCTCGCATGTAATTTGATTTCCAGAACTTAATTACAGGCTTCATTTCACCATTACAGTGCTTATGTGTTAACGTTTTCATCAATTGAAGTTTCTTAAGTGTGTCATTGAAGCGTGGAAGGGCCCTACGTGGAGATTGGTATACTTTTATTTTCATTTCCATAGCGTTTTCGAATCTGAATAGTGTTGAATAGCATTTGATGTTATTTTCTTGCCTGTGAGTTTATTGATTCCATTAGAAGTTCTTGCAAGTATTATTGTATGATTCATGGTGATAGTTTGAGAATTCGATTGCTAGATTATTGAACAAGATCTCGTAAAATATTTGATCGACCATTGAATTTCGAAGTATCTCTATGGACTCTGTTTTCATGCATTTGAGTTTTAGTGTGTTTAAAAGAGTTTTTGGTTTTCATGAATGCTTAGTGTGTTAGATGGAAAGAGCTTTTGTGAATGATATCCTTGTAAGAGGGTTGAAAACTCAGACTAGTAACACGCTGTTTCTTTAGAATAGTTAATTAAATTAGATGATCTGAGTGTTAAGGTGTGAGAGGAAACATATTTCAATCTCTTGTAAAGGAGTGTTGTAGCCTGTCACAGTAGACACATAGTTAGGTAGATGAGATCCTTTTAGGTTTATAGACTTTAGACACGTGCCTCTAAGTTTACCTACCTGGGTTGAAATTAAATTTAGTCTAATCTAGCACCCTAGATTGTCCACTACAATGTAATTTGGTTAGCCGGGAGGTATTTGATCTTTCTCTCTCCAGGCGTTTTGTTTAGACATCCCCTGTCCTGTCAGTTTGCAGTGTCCGACTCACATCCCCCTTGGATTTCCTCCTGTACTTATGAGATAAGGATTAGGTGTTCTATTTATGAATGGAGTTTCTGTCAGACACATCTGCCATGGAGGCAATGGTCCACGCGGCCATTCAGGCGGAGTCCCTCCAAGGAAACGCCAAGCTGTCTAATGACCGACAGTCCACTTTGGATGAAATGTTGATCCATCCTTCGCGCCCACGTGGGGATAATATATTCGAGAAAGAGCTAAAAGGAAAAACATACGTTGGAGATCGATGATGGAAGAGTCAAAAGCCTGTTAAATCTATACCTCCTCCTAAAGCCATAAAAATTGATAGCGTCCACTTGGCATACCGCATTGGAAGCCTTCAGGATAATGCACTGGTAGGCCGGTGGCATTTCCTGGAGATGGATGACCAACAAATGAGAAACTGGCTTGAATTGCGATGGAAGCCATTAATAGGATATTTTCCGATCGTGGCCAGGTTATTAAAGGAGTGGTATTGCTTTCACTTTCTTAGTGTGGTTGACCTGGAATCCATTCTGAAACATCAATGGGTTTATGGTTGTAGTTTTCTGGCCTTGCATAGGTGGTACTTGGGTTACAACCCTTTAAAAAATATGCCTTCTAATAACCTGATATGGGTTAAACTTCCCGGGTTGCCTCTGGAATTATGGTTGAAGTAGACTTTAATAGAAATCGGAAATGCTATAGGCAGGTGTGTTTATGTTGTTCCATGGTGTTTAGGGGAGAAAGACAAAATAATGGTCTGGATACTGATAGAAAAATCCTACAGAGGAGGCTTTCCGGAGTACATTAATATCTGTTGGAATGAGCAAAATATTAGACAGTGGCTAGATTTCTGGTGTGTGCCCTTTAGGTGCGCAACTTGCCATCACACTAGTCACCTTATCAAGAATTGCTCGAGGTGTCCTATTAAAATCCGAAAACAATATGGTCTAACCAAATTCGCGGAAATGTCTCATAGATTAAAAGCCTCTTCCTTGGATTCGGAGAAATCAACATCTCCAAAAATCTAGTCTCGGTTGATTCATCAAAAGGATTTTGATGTTGACTATCTGAAATCTTCCCCATCGCTCAAAGACTCGGATCCCTTCTATAGAATTTCTCCTTCGATGCCCCCATTGGAGACTACCTCTGCTTATGAGATTCCTCGTCCTCCAAAATCTCCTTTGCAACCATCCTCCGATCATGCTGTCTCAAATCCTCTTCCTATTACTCGTCCCGTAATAAGCAAGGAAGTCCTCCATATTCAATCATCATCGTCCTCTCCTAAACAGGTGAATCCTCCAGCTAGCAAAGGAAAACAACCATTGATTTCTCCCACTCCTATAAACTCTCCTATTTCTTCGCCTAAAAACTCAATCGATAGTGATCTAGACTACCTTTTGTCCAAAAAATCTCTAGAACTCAGGTCGCTCACTGTTCATAAGCCCGAAAATCATAGCTCTCCAAAGATCAGCCCCAATTCTACAAGTAATATCATGGTGAGGAGAAACAATAATAGGGGCAGCAGGCATTTCAGGGGGAAGGGAGAGGGTGCAGGAAGAGGAATCAATAATCTTTCCCTGATCGACATTCCAATCATTGATATGACTGAAGATAGGCCTCTTAGAGAAAGCATGGCCAGATAGCTTTCGAAATGAATTTCATCTTATCAGTAAATATTAGAGGTGTGGGAGAAGACAAAAAAAAATTGGCCTTAAAGAATTTCTTTATGTTGACAAGTCCCAAAATCATATTAATTCAAGAGACCATGCATGCAAAATCTGTAACTGTGTCTTATTTCAGGAAAATGTTTCCCCTCTGGCACATTTCTGCTGTAGAAGCTATTGGACTATCTGGTGGTTTAGCGGTGTTATGGGATCCTCACTGGGTTAGTGTAAAAGCTTATAGCTGCATTGCGGGCATTCTCATTTCAGCTCAGATAAGGGGGCTATAAATATTCTGAATATATATGCTCCATACAAGAATAGATCGTCTTTTTGGGAAAGTCTCTTTGCTTCAGAAATTTTTGATGTTGAATCTTTATTGATTGCAGGTGACCTAAATATCACTCTTAATATGGACAAAATTTGGGGAATCAATAGGAAACAAGATCCTATGGGGGACAAAATTAAAAATGAGCTTCTGAGTAGAAATTTTGTTGACATTCTCCCTCCCAAAATCCTTCCTACTTGGGAAAATGGAAGGGTCGAGAAGGCATATATTGCAAAGATAATCGACAGATTTATCCTTCATGTTAGTCTAATTGACATTCTGGGCATGCCTTTTTCATGTCTTCTTCTGATCATAGACCGATTATCCTAGGATGGAGGGATAAGGGCTTTAGAAAAGGCTACTCTTTTAAATTCAACAGACAATGTTTAGAAGATCTAGAGTTTTATGAAATTATTTCAAAAGCTTGGAATGAGATGTCGTCTTTGAAATATTTTCCTATTTTAATTACTTTCAGAGATAAAATGGAATCAATCCGAAAGGTTGTAAAAGAGTGGCAGTTCCAAAAAAGGCAAGCGAGTAAAAAAGACCTCCGGAAATTCAAAAAGAGCTAGACAGTGCTGCAGAATCCATGGCTTCTAATTCTTTATTATTTGAAATGAGATGGCGAATAAAGGGTCTTCAAAAGAAAAAATTGATGATTTTGGAACAAGAAGAAGCATTCTGGAGGTTAAAAAGTAGAGCGATATGGATGAAAGAAGGAGACAGGAATTCAAAATTTTTCCATAATTTCGCCAACTCCAGACGAGAAAAAAATTCTATATGGAAAATTAGTGACGAAAAAGGGGGATTCCTTTATTCCCAACAGGATATAACAAATGAGGCGGTGGCATTTTTCAAAAATCAGTATAAAAGAACTAACGAATGCAAAATCCAGGATATTCTATGGGGAATTGACCTGTTCCCATGGATGTTTGATGAAGATTTAAATGATCAAATATTCCAGCCAGTTTCAGAGGAGGAGTTGCTTGCAACTATAAAATCCTTTAAAAGGGACAAGAGTCCTGGTCCAGATGGCTGGACGATAAAGTTCTTCATTCAATTTTTCGATATCATCAAAGCTGATCTATTGAGGATGGTAGAGGGTGCCAGAATGTCGGGTAGTATCAATCAAAAAATCTCCTCCACTAACATAGCGCTCATTCCCAAAAAGGGGGATGCTCAATCTTTCAAGGATTTAAGGCCAATTTCGCTATGTAACATCTCCTTCAAGATTGTTTCGGAGATCATAGCTGAGAGAATCAGAGGAATATTTTCAGAGTTCCTAACAAAGGAGCAACACGGTTTTCTAAAAGGAATAAACATTCATGATGCAGTTGCAAGTACTCAAGAAGGTCTGTATGCTATTCATTCAAAAAAATGTGATGCGTTATTCTCAAGATCGATCTCTAGAAGGCATACGACTACCTGGATTTGGGCTTCATCAGGTGTTTGCTTGCAAAGATTGGGTTGAGAACCAACATGATCAACTGGATCATGGCCTACTTTGAAATAGTGGACTATGCGATCATCATCAATGGGATTCCATCTCCTTTCTTCCGTGCAGAAAGGGGTCTTTGTCAAGGATGCTCCCTCTCCCCGCTTTTATTTATTCTGGCAATGAACTCTCTTAGCCTGCATATCAATAAGGTTGTCAAGGAAAACATGTGCTGTCCCCTGAAAATTTGTAGAAATATCTCAATCTCCCACATTTTATTTGTAGATGATATCATCTTATTCAGCTTATTTTGCAGGTTTACTTGGATATGCTTCTATGAAATCATAAAAAATTTCCAAAAGGCTACAGCCTTGCACGTTAACAATGGGAAGTCAACAATCTATCACAATGATATAAATCAAGATGTTGTTGCATGGCTATCTGATCTTTTCGGAATTAATGCGCAATCTATCGGTTGCGGTATCAAATACTTGGGTTTTCAGATTAAAGCTAATGGCTACTCAAAAAATGATTGGCAATGGATCCTGGATAGATTCTATAGGAGGATTTCATCTTGGGAATATAGATGCCTCTCTTTGGCGAGAAGAGTGATCCTGGTGCAATCAGTATTAAATCAACTCGCGGTTTACTAGGCGCATTTATTTTATCTTCATGCGAGTATTATTAATAGCATGAATAGATTAACAGCTAACTTCATTTGGGGTGGTCAAGCGGAGAGGAGGAAATTCCATCTCACAAAGCTATCCAGTATCTCTTTACCAAAGAGTATGGGAGGTTGGGGTTTGATCGATATGCGAACCTTCGGAAAGGCTCTTTTATGCAAGTCGCTGTGGAGAGCTCTTCATGGTGAAGGTCCCTGGAGTATCACGATTTAGTCGAAATACTTAGGAAGGAAGGACTTACCGTTCTGGTTCAGAAAAGGAAAGATTGGTGCCTCATATGGTTCTTCAATTTGGCTGAGCTTTCACAAGATTGAAAACTATTTTTTGAAGAACATCATTTGGCGTTTTCAATCTGGTAGTAAGATCCTTATTGGAAAGGATTAGTTCATGCGTGGCGTTGAGGAGGTCAATGTACCTGACTCTTTATTGAATTTCTTTCATAGAAGAGGTCATTTCTTTTGGGATAGTTTGATTGCTGGCTGGCAGGGATCCATTCCTCTGTGGAAAGATGTAGACGTTCTGGAAATGCCTCAGGCAGTCACACTTCAATGGGATTGCATCAGGGCGGGCCTTAGAAACTGCAGCATTTTTTGTTCTATGGATTCTGATTATCTTATATGGAATCTTTTGAAAGCGATGAATATTGTATGAGTTAAAGATGTATATCAGCATTTAATTGGCTCAAAGCTTCTTGCGCGCAATCCTGTTTTCCCTCGAATTTTCTGGAAGGAAGGTTGCCCTTTGAAAATGATTCTATTTGCTTGGCTAACTTTCCACAAAAAAAATTTAGCCTGGGAAAATTTAATGAAAAGAGGATGGCATGGGCCAGGTCTATGTTCTTTATGTAGGTCAGAGGGGGAAAGTAATGTTCACTTGTTTTTAGAATGCAAAAAATCACAACAAATATGGCAGGCTTTGGAGATCAGTTATGGAGTTCAGCATATGATGCATGCTTCAATTTCTGAAATGTTTCTATGGTACAACGAGCAGAAGGAATCATGGAGAAGGATCTTTATCATTTCTCTATGGAGCATTTGGAAGTGGCGTAACAACATTATTTTCAATGGCATTAAATCTTCTTTCTCGGAAATCTTCTTTAAAATTGTCGCTTCCTTTGAAGCCCTTATGCAAAAGCCGCTTAAAAAAAAACGGATGCCTGTGTAGATCAATCAAAGGAGCTCTCATCTTTCCCTAAGGCGTTCTTCGACGGTGCTGAGTAGAAAGGCTCTTGTGGCTATGGTGTACACATTATGGTTAATGAAATCACACATTTTTCCATTCACTAGAATGGGGGGAAAGGCTCCAACAGTAAAGCGGAGGCAATGGCTCTCGCTGGACTGTTAAAATTTTGCCTCTTTCTTTATATTCAACATGTCTCGGTATTCGGAGATTCGAAAGTAATGGTGGATTTCGTCACAAGAAAAAATCATATATTAATGCCTCACCTTGTTGGCTGGATGGATATGATCAATTTCTTCTGGGGTTGTTTGGTTGGAGACACAATTCACCATATCAGTAGGGATAAAAATTTGCTGGCTGACTCTCTGTCAAAAATGGATCTTCAATCAGCTCCAGGGTTTTGGTTTTTGCAGGTCTTTTCTGAAGGGGAAATCTTTTATATCCAAGAGTTTTCTCTCTCAGATTTCTAGGATGTGTAATTTTGTCTCACAGGTTACTCCTTCGCTCATTATGGTTTTATGGTGCTGCTTCATGATCTTATCTCAAGAGATTCCTATTTCTATGTTATTGCTCATGTATATGGTTTGCTTCAGCTTGTCGATATCAGTTTTGATTTGCACCCTCTATGATCTTGAATCTTTAAACAGATGGGTATCTCCCAGATCTGTCTCTCCTGGCAGGAATCTTTTTGTTATCTAGATTATGCTTGCATGCTGTACCTTTTTTTGATCTAGTGTTATGGGTCATTTTCAGATGTAAACATATTGCCTTTTATATCTCTCATATAATATTAAAAAACTAACTTTGTTTTCAAAACAAAATTATAACATCAATAAACTATTCTAAAATGAAATGAGTTACTTGCAACTCGTTAAATTAACAATATTGCAACGTGTTAAATTAACAGTACCTAATATGGTAAAACATGGATGTCTTATTGGATTTAACGCACTACGAGGATATGGGAATTTAAGCAGTTTAATTTGAACATCAAGCTTGTTTAATTTGTAAAATTAAATATAATTATGTAATTTGTATGCTTGCTTTCTTTATAGGAAAGCAATCAAAATCCAGAGCAATTTATCAAGAGTTATTTTATTATTATTTTGAAAATTAATCATAAATTTATTATTTAAAATTTTTATATCTAATATTTTTTTTATTATATAAAATAATTAA